>VRMD01000339.1:0-29065 GCA_009872375.1 Sminthurides bifidus
AATTACACATAAAACGATGTTTTGAGTTACACATTCACTTCAATGAATCGATTTTAGTAACAACGCTTGCTTATCAATAATTAGACTGTGCAAAATCAGTCAGTGAAACTCGCACTTACCAAAATGGCCACTCAGACATTCACAAGAATAATGCCTGCAAAACCAAAAACATTTTCATAGCATTTTTTATACTTCAATTTTCTATACGTTATGCGTTAAGCACGTGGTTCCACATGAAGAAGTTTGTAGTCTCCCGAAGTCAGCCTAAAATTCTTCAGTTTCAGTCTGCCTACATTCGTCTTTTAAACTCTCACCGAGGATGACCTGGTAGAAGTATAGGTACTCCTGGTCCATGCTATTATGCTAAAAATGGGAAGTGAATTCCGTGATAAAGCCTAGACTGGTATACTTAATTTGGAAAACCCTTCAACCCAGTTTAGAGGAAATTACAGAAATTTATGCCGCTATATACACTCGACTTTTTTGGCATGATTAAAGAAATATTTTAGTGAATCATCCCAAATCGGCGTTAACTGTGCTACGTTACCCTTTTGACTTAAATTTGCATGCTCGATAAAGCTACTAGATAGGACTACACCGATCGTTGTACTTCACTTTACCACCGTTTAAGGTTACCACACCACAGATTCCAAGAATTTCGTGCTCTTATGCAGAAACCAAGACTGTTTCCCTCAAAGCAGCATTTCACATGTTCAGTATGTCGTCCGCAACGACTTGACTTTTGAAGTGTCATTATTCGAAAAAAATCCTATTGATACAGATCTTGCGGTTTTAGCAAAAAAGCGCAGCACACCAACTTTTTCGCAAAAACGAATTCGCACTTTTCTTGTGTTGGATCCTCTCACTTATGACGCTTTCACACACCACAATTGTGCGTGCAGGGACTGAAGCTGAAAAAGTGAGACAATCCTTTCGCAAATCTTGAATTTCCTGCAGCACCCGCATTAGCTTACCCGGCTGACATTTTTTGATCCAAGGTTTTTTAGAGGGGCAAAGTGAGCTTGGGCAATAATTTTTTCTTAACTAACCACATATGTTTCATGCCACCGTTCGCGTTTCCTCCACGGCTACCAGTTAAACCGTTCTTCAAGAAGAATGAATTTATTGCATGCAACTGAATACAGGTGGCGGCGAGTCAAGTATTCACCAATGCTCATAACCATTACATTTAACGAGCAAAGTTGTACGCCCAATTTATTAATCTTTCATTTACGTATGAAAGGAATTCAAGCGTTTAAGCCTTGCCCACTTGCAGTGAGCTTATTCATACCCCATAACTGGTCGCTGTTTCCAGGTAGTTAGCCCTCCTGTACTTCGATAATTCTCTTTTCTTAAGCTTTGTGGTTGCAAATCCTTTTTGATCCGTTGCTATCTCTCTGAAAGTGCGAGCCTTCAGGCTCCTTCAAAAATGCACGGGAGTTTTGTGAGCTGTCGAGCTCGCTGAAAAAGTTTACGGCAAGTTATATGATCTAGCTGGTTATCATCCACAGGTTATTTCTCATCGGTGAACGAAAAACCATTTCTACTATACTAGCTTTCTTTCGGCTACGTCCTCAAGATGCGGAATAGGAAAGTGATGGTAAGATGGTTAAAACGGAATCATAATGGGAGCTGTTATGGGAAAGGTACGCTACTTATTTTCCAGCATAGGATTGCTATCTTTGTTCTTTGCGGGTAGAATCCGAAGCTACAGCTTTTGCGGTCACGCAGAGTTACCATAATGCTTACAAATCTTGGGCGTTGGATTACGTATTCCTTTCCATTTGATTGCCAAGAGAGATTGGGAGCATTCAAAAAGCAATGTTCGCGTCTCTCTCTCACTCTGTCTAGTTTTCTAACCCTCACAACCCTTGCATTTCTCAGCTCAACTACCCCACGACAGCTCGTTTGCAGGCGAGAGAATCTTGATAGGCAAATGTTTTCTCGAATTTCACGAGCTCAAGAAAGGAAACAGATCATTGTTCGACCAGGCAATCAGGCCGCTGAGCCATGCATTATGAGCTTTACCTTTAGCTTGATTGTCGTTTAAACTAAAAGAGTGCATGTTTCATGTTTTTTACCCCAAATTTCGTTATCTCTCCTTCTCCGCCCACTCAGGTAGACAAAGAGTTGGTGGATTTTGCTCAAAGCACATGCTTTTGTTTCGCATCAAACCGGTTTTGTGCCAAAGTTGGTGCCTCTTGCATAAACAAGATATTGCGTCTGAACATTTTCATGCGTTTAGTGCAATTAAAAAGCAATTTTCTGCGTCTCCCGTACCCGAGAAACATGAATGGCGGGATAGCGTGCCGTCCACGCAACTGGGGAATCTTTTCCTTTTCGAATTTTCTGCACCATTTTAACTCAGCAACATATGTGCCTTCCCTCTCAAACAAGAATATGTGCCATACTTTCTGACATTTGAGCTCAGCCTTTATCTACTTCATTCCATAACAAGTTCCGGCTCCAACCCTCGACTTGATTATAGTTGTCAAATTCATGCAATCCAGTCCGCTTCTACTAACGCAGTTTTAAGGTGAAAGCATCCAAATTTATGAATCTAAATACGGAATCTGGAACATCTGCTATGACCGAATCGACATTTGGAATACAGTTGTCTCAGCGAAAGTGGAGCGAAAGGTTCGTGCGCGTCTTCCTTACGGATGATAGCGAAACGAGTTCGACACAGTACCAAAGCTTTTCATTCCGTGGAACTTGGTCGGACTCTTTAAAACTCCGACTCGAAGGCACGCAGAATGATCTTATCCAGTTAATTACTAGCTCAGTAACAACCTCCACCCCATTTTTGTAATTTCCGTCGCTGTCCTCCTCCTCAGTTGTTTGCGAAGTCTTTGAGGAGGGAAAGGAGCGAAAACTTGCCGATTTCTCACATTTTTAACAAGTGCTAAGAGTATTAATCTGGTTTCAAGACTTGACTAGATAGCAGCCAACATTTACTTGCATCGATCCACTTTCATAAGATACAGTCATCTGGGAGACTGTAAAGCCTTCAAGGAAAGGAATAGAGGAAAACGCTGAATATCTTGAAATTACAGGCTACTTCCCATTGTGAAAATCCAGAACTACTCAATCAATGAGCATTGTAGTTACACTGATGATACTTAGCCACGGTTATCATGATCATCGGAACTCGATCTCAAGGAAAACTTCACAAAAACCTGAGAGTAAATAGAAAACTTACTGGTAATCATGAGACGCAAGGCACCTGCCGGCGAAAGAGCAGCTGTTGAAGGAGCAAGTGTCATTGCGTTCCGGGTAGTCCTTGGGGACGATGTCGTAGGTGATGTTGAGTCCGAATTCATCCAGGAAGTAATCTCGCATCCGCAGATGCGATTCATATGGCGACTGCAATGTCAACTCTATATCAAGGTAGCGACGGTAGCTTCTGAACACCCTAGTGCTATGCAGTTTGGGTCGATGCTCTATGCGCTCACCGGACCAGCTATGGTTGTCATATTCGGTGAAGATGAGGTTATCCTTCAGATTCACCTGGGTGAGGTAGACATTGATGGCTTTCTGGGAAGAGAGTTCATCATAGCCGCCGAATGTCGCTTCTTTCGAGTCGATAGTCCATTTGCACTTGGCAGGAGTTTCGAATTTGTGGGGATAATTAGGGGTTTGGATGAGGCCACGATGTCCTCGTAAAATTATCGCTGATTCAGAGCATTTTGCAGCTAAGCTGTGCGGCCATGAGGCGAGCACAAAAATCAATGTTATTATCACGACAAGTGTTTTTCGCCCTCGATCCTTCAATTTGAAGCTGTCAAAAGCTAAAACGGGGGGAACAACTAAAAACCACAACATAACACTTCCGTCCGATCTCCTTTACCACCGACACAGTCAATGTCTCTTATGATCTCGTCTCGTGCTATCTCTCTATCTAACTACCTATTAAGTCTTTGAAGTCCCTCACACTTTCAAATACAGGGAATTTCTGGTATTTCTTACAAAAACATGCATCAGCTAGTTTGGCTCATTCACATGATACAAGTAATTGTAATTCGTGAATGCATCCATCGACGCACGTAGTCCTTTCGCAGCAAGTAGAAAACTACTTGGTTCTCCGAGGAAGGAATCACCATTACGTATGCATTGTTGCTCTCTCAATCATGGTTCATAACAAGATTGAGTCCCAGGTGATATGCACGATTCCGGACGGAGCTGGATGATGAACCGTGTCACAGGAAAGGTACGGCCACGACGCACCTTATGATACCGTCCTGCTGGTGCGATAGACAACCGGCATATAAATCTTGGCTGCTTTTTCTTGTTTGTACCAATCTTGGATGAGAAATCTTGATTTCCGACCGGCTGTTGTTCTTGACGTCTGGGTAAATTTTCTTTCCAGTTGTCTTCAGGTTGTTTGTTATAAAAACATTCGCAAATCAAAATCTGTCTGTGCCAACATCCCCACTAAGGTAGAATTAGAGTTGCTTTCCATCCGCTGGGACGCCTCCTCATGTTTCTCTCAACAAGATTAGTTGCTAATCTTATTATTACAGTCCGAGCTTGCCTCAAGCCGCTTATCGTCACCAGCCCACCGCTCACTTCTCGGCTTCCGTGTCTCTTTTGTTTCTTGAATAGACTTGTTTTTGTCCAAGATTCCAAGGATGTAATCTGGAAAAATAATAGTGGTCATAAGCACTCAACACTGATCATCTTCTTATCCTAGTTAGCACTTGTCTTATGGCCTAAAAGTTTGTAGTTTACGCGAGGTTACAGTGAGGCGCCTTTATACAGCCATCCTGGTCTACCTGAAGGTTCCATTCCTTAAGCAACCCATTTTGCGAACTTTTCTAAGAGATTATTTGCACGGATTGTACTGAAACACATCCAGTCCAGCAGATTTTTCTCAAATATGTAATGGTAGCTACGAAATTCACTCGAACCGTAATCGTGAGAACTTGTTTGCCATCATGGCAAAAAGCGTGCTGGTAACTAAATCCCTGATAATTGCATTTACCAGCGGGTAATTAAAACCTGATTATGACTACAGGTTATGGTGCAACTTTACTAACTGCTGCTCGAAGCCACCAAAAGCGTCCAATGAGTTGAGAATTTATTACGGTATAAAAGTCTTGTGGCAAAAATAAAAGTACCAGTTAATACCGTGTAGAACCCCTAGTTTTTTTTCTATTAGACTTTTTCTACGCCTAACTAGTGGCTCGAAACATGGACTGGTTGAATGAACGAGGTTTCACGTCTTATGAAATCCAAATAGCCATGCAGAAGGAGGGAATGGTGCTTAACATGCTAAGAGAAAAAGTAGGCTGGGGGAAAGACGAGCAAGTTGGGAAGGTGCAATAGATCTTTAAGGAGACGCTTTTGATACTGGTGAAAGAAAGGTCAGTAAGTGAATGAACTTCCACATGGCAAATGATAGGACGGGGAGGGAAATTTGTCGTTAGCCGGCCGAAGGAAGCTGAGAGTGAGATGGTATTCTCTCGGTAACTACATTTGCGGTCATGCCTTACAAATGTAGAGCGGCGATTCAAATCTCTTTGATAGGATTTTCATAGGCTGTTTTCCAATTTGTGGCGATTTGATTGCAAAACTGAATTGTGCAACTGCTGAAAAGTTGAGCTCCTCGCAGGAGCTGAACAAAGTCAGGGCTCGTCTCCTCAGTTACGGTCAGGCGTCGGTAATGGCTAAGATTTCCCATTCCACAGTACAATTTGGACTGACGACTTTTTCACGAAAAGTTTCTCATCTTTGGCCGCAAGCCCATATACGCTGCGGCTCTTGACGGTTTTCGCAGCTCGTTTTGCAGCAAGTGTGGGTCAAACTTATATCTTTGCGGAGGAATTCGGAAGGAGCCTTTGGGGTAATCATTTCAACTTTTCTTCCGTTTTCTCGTGGTATCTGTGAAGACACCAGTTCCTCCACAGTGTTTACGGGAAGTATGACGGCGAATTATAAGGAATCTTGGCCAGGAAGGTACCTGCTTGAAATTCAAGACTTGTTCTTTTCACATTCCTCCAACCTACATGTGCTTTCTCCAACATTCTTTTCCTTTTTCTTAACTTTTATCAGCTGCCCCACCGTAGATCATGATCCTCCGAAGGAGAACTGAGCTCTGGCTCGGCACGTACTCCCAAGGAAGCACTTCTCCCCGGTTCGTTGGCTTGAAGAAACTCTCTTGATCGGATTTCCACCGCAGACACACGCTTCTCAAAGTATATTGACTTTGCAGCATTTGACTAATCAGTTTCATTTTGAATTCTAAAATAAATTTCCGCCCGCCAACCAACCACTGGCATTCAAACATTAGCCCATTGTCAGTCAAGTGTCTTCCCACGCCACCATCATTCTTCGCATCAGCCGACAACAACCACAGTTTGCACGATTTCCTAAAATCAACTCCAAATGAATCCGCCTCTTATTTTGACAAGCATATTTTTCCCCTATCTTTTCCACTCTGCTCCTCTCCGCTCCCTCCATGCTTTCTCTTCCTCCTCTCATTCTTCTTCACCAACTCTCTCTCTTATATGCACAGCTAAAAATTCCTCGTCGGCGTCTCACAAAACCTTTCTCTCCCTCCTTTAGTTGTCTCTGCCACTTCTTGCACTTCTGCTCAGTTCCTTTCCATTTTCAACATTCTTAGCCTCCTTCAGCTCCTTTAGTGGTCCTGATTTAACTTGTAAAATTCTTTCTCTCATGTAAATGTAACTATTTTCCCTATTGGCGAGCAATCTCGCCTTTTAGTTCCACAATGGATCCATTCCTTTCTGCCACCCCGTATCTGGCTTTCGCCTTGTCAGTTTTTGCAGTTTCTTTTATTTTGCATCCTTGTTCTCACTGAGTGCCAACAACATGGTGCATCGGACATTCAATACAATACATTGCTGTGAGCCCTGTGCCTTTTGTCCATTCCGTAGTGTACTTTCACCACCACATTCCACGTCTTTCCGAAACTTCCATCCTTTCCTTCTTCTGCATCGCAAGACGTCATGTGCTCCGGCCTCCTTTTCGCATCTTCACTCATGTTTCCTCACAAAAAGTAGTAAATTATGTCGTATCTTAGCACAATGTTCCGTGCTCATCATCAAGACCACATGGTCTACCTTGTTGTATATATTTCACTACCCTCTCTGCTTCGCCTTCCTCGAACTCTTTCTCATTTTTTTCAGCTATTCTTGTCTTCATCAATTCTCCACTGGTCCTCTTCACCCCATTGTTATGAGTACAGAGACATTTGTGTGCACCCTAGGCCACCGCATTGATACTCCTTGGCTTTCTCTCAAATCTCCCAGTATACTTATTCAAAACTACAATATGTTCAGCTGGACCTGTGACCTAGCCCTGGTTTTGCTACTTTGGCTGGCTGAAAGAAAGTTTTCATGTACTCCTCTCTCTCTCTCTTTCAACCCGAAACATCTGCCTTTGCCTTTGACATTCCCACAGATCCTGCACCAAGTCCAATAGAGCCAACTTGCCACTTGTTTCAGTAACAATTTGACCCTAGAAATCGCAAGTTGTGGCCTGGTTGCAGATTTTATTTATCATCCCATTTTCGTACATTTTTCTTCAATTGCAGACTATGAGATCTCGCTTCAAGCTTAAGTTCACATGATTTAGCTCCAGCCATTTCTACCAAGTTTAGCGAATTTGCATGCTTGAAGAAGAAAGTCTTGCAAAATCCGTCCAACGAAGGCCTCGTGTGCGCAACGGATAGGATTTGGGAGAATTGAACCAAGCACGTGTGACACTTTTGCAATACTCAAAATTTACAACCCTATCTCATATCCGATTAACCTATACACAAAAAGTATCTTGCTTCTTGTGCACCACCCTTTTTCGGATCTCGATTAAGGTCTTGATGTATATGTCGCCCATATTTCTGTCAAAGGAGCAAACAAAATAATTTCATTCCTTCATATGCGCACACAGCAGCATTTTCCCCGTATGGTCTTTTAGCATGCGAGTATATGGGGCAGGAGCGTTAGGAAAACTAGCTGAACACACTTGCTGTGGTGATAACTTGCACCCCTATACAATCCAGTCTTTCACTTTCAACCTAAGCTACAGCTTTACCAAACCGCGACCCTCAATGGACCGAAGTACGTACCGCAAATATTCAGTATTAGCTATCACTTGAAGTTGCCGTAACTCAATTTCAAGTGATCCAAGCAGTATCCCTCCGCAACTGTATTCATATATTAGAATCCTCATGGTATTCGGCGCCACTGAATGAAACTCTCCACGAGATCGGCCACGGAGCAAGTTTTTTCAATGCATTAGGTGGACGGACAGCTTGGCTTTGGATATTTCGTATGATATTGTAAATGCTGTACTATGGTTCGAAACTTAAGATTTAGCTCGCTTTTTTGTGTGACTTTAATTTGAGATATGAGATATACAAAACTAACCAAATAAGGATTCAAGATTCAAGAATTTATAGAAAAGATAATCCGCTTTGCAACCAAGCAAGTCTTTTGCTTCACCAGACTACACACTTACACATTCCGAACTTTCACCACCTTCCATCCGCCTGTCATCCTACGTTTCATCTCTGAAGGCGTTTGTTTTGCTCTTGACTTTGCACCATGACATGTTTCAACGCTAAAACCTTCCTGACCGTAGACACTAGAATTTCATTTTCTGCGCCATTCAACACTTGCTCGGCTCCTGGCTCATGGCAAGAAACTTTCAAATCCTAGATCGTTTCATACAATTTAATGCACTTTGTCTCGAAGCTATCGAGCCAGACCGAATTTCATTTCTGCTCCGCATGACACCCCGACTGCCTCTCACTGACATTGTATTGTCTGCGTGCTTTATGATGCGAGTTTTGATACGATAACCAGCAATTCCAACGTAGACACACACCAGCCAAGTGTACGAGTTCAAACCACATGTGATGAGAACAAAAGGGAAAAGAAACGAGAAGGGAAAGGGCATCTTGCTGAATTATTTTCGTATATGAAAGCTTTATTTTTATTTCAGGGTATCACAGCCACAACATGTATACAAGAGGCCGCAGGGAGGGTTCTTAACAAAGGAAGAATGCCTTTCTGACCGAGTTAAACTCGTGCGAAACTACGCACATTCGGTTTTACCTATCTTCCTGTACGATCCGTGTCGGCCGTTTTAAGGTGCTTCACATAAATTGCGGAACTGCGGTTAGAATCACGTTCGTAATAACAACATGGTTTGCTTTTTGCTTCAGCATTTATTGAATATGTGATTCAAGTATAGTAATTGCCATCTACAATGGTTGCTAATAGTAATGATTACATGTTTAATGGTTTTACTACTCACGAAAACCAGTCTTAGATAACTTTTCCTCACGCATGAGCATGTGGCATTACCGATATTGAGTTCGCAGTTGAATTGCCAATTCGTGTCCTGCTTCCGTATCTTCATATCCATAGATTTCTTTCTAAGGAGATCCGGTCCCTATCCCGAGATGTATCCTTGAGGTCTATTTTTGCAAGTTTCAGAAAGCCAGGGAAGTGCACACTTCAGTTTAGTCACTATTGTTCTTATCTCTTCCAAGTCTCCGAACAAGGAATAGCTAATCCAAACTCGCAAGTTCATGTCACTCTTGACAATGACTGTCGTTAAAGGAATGAGTTTAGCGGTTTTTTCAGCAATTCATATCCTTGATGATGCATTCAGTCTGAAAGAGGACATATGGCTCTTGGAAGGTAATGAGTGTCCGTATTCGGTTGACCTTTAGTGCCACACCTCGGTCAGTTAGCACAGCACCGAGCGGAGATGACAAGGAGAAAGAAGTGTGAAAAATAGCGACAAGGATTTTTGGCGATTATTTTTTGCGTCTGCTGTCATCCTAGTTCATGTTAGTTTGCTTGTCAGCTCATGCTTCTCATCTCCGTTCTGCATCGACTCATTTTTCTGCAGTTTTCCCCAAGTCCTAAAGTCAAAGGACGGGGCGAGTTACGAATCTTGTTGTAGCAGTGCTCAAGTTGTCTGCGATCATGAGCCATCATGTTCTCGGCTCAGCTCATCATGCCATTTTGGGAGTTGTCTGTGATCAGATCACTTTTCCCCAGGACGCACTAATGGTTTCGAAAACAAGGTTTAAAATCGACCGAGAGTGTTGCTCAACTTGCTCATTAAGATTGCAAATCTGAATGAAGTCTGGCACTTTTTCGCTTGCTTGTCATGGATCGCGACTTAACCCCTACATCACGTCGTGCTGCTCAGATCCTGGTTACAAATGGCTTATTATTTTTCGCATTTTCGCCATCCACGCATTAGCATTCCCTCTCCACGGTTTCTTACATGAGGATTTGCCAGCGGTGATATCCTGTCTCACATGTCTTTCAATGCCTCGTTCCAAGCATTTTTAATTCCATCTTCCTCTCCTACACAGAGCATACAGTTACAAGCGAAGAAACCAAGAGCCGACAGCCGTGCAAAAACCCCTTGTCTTCATCTTGAAAACGTTTCGACAGTGTGACTTACAACCATCCCACAGAGCGGGTTTCATCTCTCCGTATGACTGCATCCACTGACTTGACGGCAGTCGTAATTTCTTCGAGCAGAGCCCTGTCCATCTTATAACCACCGATACGAAGCAAACCCAACACCATGAGGATTAGCAAATCTCTCCCACAGTTTACTGCTAGCTCCAACGTGCATTTAAAATTGTTTATTTCACGTCAATCCTGCTCCCACCACCTACCTTACCTGCACAACGAGTTTTACCTTAACACCTTAATAATTACTTGTACTTGGACAAAGCTTCTTAACATTGACAAACAAAGCTGGCTAAAATATTATCAATCAATTTTGTAATCATAGTCATTTCCACAAAATACCCACCTTTCCAGCACTTGAACCCTTCATTTTCTTTTAATTTTCGTCAGATCACGTTCACAGCACCGAGTAATCAGTTTCTCATCTCGGACATCCCTCAGCTCTGCCATTTTTTCCTACCGAATCGCGATATAATACTGATCTAATCAGGATTTTTCTCAATCCGGTCCATGATCTGCACCTCCACGAACACCTTCACTGTTTCAGTATGTTTGCCTGTTTTTGTCCATTATTGAACTTTCCACCTTTCTACCACCTTTCTATTTCTGCATGTTTACAGTGTACCGAGCTTGATCACCACCGCCAGGTGCGTGTACACCTCATACTTCTGGTTACCTGGGTAATTTTTCTAGTCGCATTACACAAGTATTCTTTTACAATGTGGCATCTAATCTGAAGCCGTCTTAGATACTGTCTTTCAAGTTCATCAGTGGTTCCAAAAGTCAATTTTTAATTTAGGCATACCAGCAGTACTAAGCTGGTCGTATGATTGTAGTCAAGAGCAGGAAAACTGACTATTTCTTACAAGAGGCAGAGCAATAAGTTACAGCAAAAACTCATGTTACCATAAAAGATTTCGTGCACGGGTACTTTAGTGCGATCAGATTTGGTTTAAGACTCATTAAGAACAACCGGTTATTGTCACACTTGACTCCTGCGTGAGCATTCCATTGTCATTCCTTGGTCTAGTGAGAATGGAGGTTGGACTGGAATGGCCGTTACAAATCTAGAGCACCTGAACAAGTGATAAAATGCTGGTCCACCCGTCTTTCAATTTCTTTCTCATGCCACCAACACGTGATTTCACGGCCTGCGGAAGAAAAATCTCCCCCTTGTCTCCTGAATATTTAATTACAGGAACATGCAAGGCTGGTTCAGTGATTTTGTGCTATCAGTGCTGTCATGTATACAGACTGAGACCACCAGAGGTATAGATTCGAATGCGCTCAAGATCCAGTTTTCTTTGTACGCAGACCCTGACCTTTCTTTCAGGGCAAATCTTCTCCGGTGTAATTTTCCGTCAGCATTATCTCATTTCATAGAAGATTCATCAGCTTGAGTCCTTGCACGCAGTCTGGTAAGCCCCTGTGAGGCAATATTACCTGTGACTGTGACTGGTGACTGCAACACTTTCATTGATTTTCAAAGGAACATTAAATTTCAGCAGGTACAAGTTCCTCGGTCCTTCTCGGTCTATGACACATGCTCAGCCAAGTTTCGCTCAACTTATTTTGGCTTAAAACCTAGAACCGTTTCGGCCTGTGCAGTATTCGTGATCTGGTGAAATAAAGCAGCTGTGATGGGCAGCCGCTTACTTTAATGTTGCAACATTGTTACTGATAATGGCATTAAGCTACTAGATAGATGCGAGTGAATGGCATCCGAGACTATCGTCATGACAATCTAAACATTCCCAATGCACGAAGAGGTTTCCCTTCCTCATTAATCTTTTTGGACAGGTGTTACTTTCATACAAACGTCTATCTGAATCTAACGCATGGTGTCTCTATCTAAAATGATTTTTTCCCGTCTTTCCTTCTTTTCCTTTCCTCTGCCTTCCTTTTTGTGGAACCCTTACTGAATTTCGACTCCTGGTATGTTCTCTCCCTCTTTCTGCATCTACGAGGCTTCAAGATGGTTTTTTCTCAAGCCTGTCATTAAGCCTAATCATTAGCCGGAAAGCTAGTGGCGTTCATGAAAGGAATGTGTGCGAAAAATTCGCACACGGCCCTTATCTAGCACGCGGTTCAATGAGTAAGCATCCCACCCACCTGCGTTATGAGCCTTGTCCATGGTTTTCCTTTCTCACCAGACGGTTTGCACCCATTATCTGCCCCATGGTCATGATCTCGGACAGAAAACAAGCATCTTTCCGCACTTTCCCTCATCAATGATTTACTTGCTGCAGGCCACATCCAGCCCTCGCCAGAGCACACGAGAGCAGTCACTCCTACCTCCGTAATCCTAATCGGCTGCTATGTTTTTTCCACAAGGGACCGAGAGATTTAGATCCACGTGTGCAAAATCTCATCCTTAAATAACACAGAGCTAATTTCAAAAATTGCGTCGTATTGCTCCCCCATCCGTTTCAAATTTCCCTCTGGTTTCCGCTTAGACGGCGAAAAAAGAAACAAGTGTTTGCTTTTCAAACCACTTCTTGTCCTAGTTCATCCATCGCTTGCCCAGTGTACATAAAACGTAACCACTAGATTAATTACGGCGGAGTGCACACAAAAATCACATGATTAGGCCATATGGAGGAAGGAATTTTTAATTCTGTTTACCAAGTCGAGTCGAGACTACCCAAAGAGATCGATGGATTGTAAAAATAATTATATACAAATTCATTTCAATCCGCATCCTCCCCAGCACCTGCGTGTTCAGTGTGCATCGGGCTAATGAAAACGTTCAAGTGGAAAAGAATAAGAAGAAGGGCTGCCAACTGCTATTGTTAACTGGATTCTTTGCTGAAACTGGTACAGTATTCTCTTAACATCAATCAAATTCCAATCTCTGAGCGTACTTGGCCAATTAAAGGCAGGGATTTTTGCAAAGATTTTTGGGCTAGTGAAGAGAAATTACAAGATTTTCCTCAGCAGGCCGCTTGATCGTGTAACCCCTACCCTGTACAACGTTCTTAGTGATGGTGGTAGCATCAAGTTCAGAAGCAGCATGAGGCGAGAGTAACGCCCGCCTCATCTTTGTTGCAAGGTCTTACTCTACGTACTCTCATAGGTGGTTACTGGTGCTTAGGGAAGGTTGATGAATTTATTTCAGTGTTATAACTTGTTTCTATACACTTAATTTCATCCACTTACTTGTATAATAATTCAACAAGCACTCATTTTCCGCGCCCCGAGATTCTGTGCGTGGAAACGGAGGAGGCCGATTAGATTGTAGTGCGTTACGTTCCGTGTCTACGGGTTTCGGATTTTCTCATGTTCTTTCCCACCCTACCCAGCTAGTTAAGTATAGGTCTGAAGCTGAATGGATTTAAATCTTTTCTACTTGATGTTAAAACAAAACAAGCAAGAGAGGCTTCAGCTCGACTCCGACTCAAGTTTCCTTTACAGCTACAGGCAAGTTCTTCTCATCCACTCTCAGTGTCGTAACCCACCCGTCTTGTGCACACCACCCCACACTCTGCCGAAGTCTTGAGTTTAATTAGCCCAGTTTCGCATTGAGAGAAGCACGAAGATACAGGAATTTTAAAAAGAATTGGAGAAAACCCTCCGCATTTTCGTTCACACTGTCTGCCGAAACAGAACAACTTCCTCTTACATGACCATTCGGGATGAAGCACAGGGCGAGTTCCCTTCCTCACCCTGGTATTTCGGAATCGCTTCAGAGCTGGTGGCAAGCGTGCATGTGAAACGCGAACAGGTTACCCTGGCCTATGTATCCGGTTCTTGCCCCTTTTGATTTTATCGCTCGCCATCAGCATCTTGATAGCATCTGAGCAATAATTCAATTACTTTCAACTTTGCCAAAACAGCACATTAGGAACGTGAAAAAGCCATCAATTTTCTTCCAGTAAATTTCGGGAAATGATTCCATTACACTTGTAATTTCGCAACAGCCTGCTCTCAGAGAGTAGCCACTGGCAGTGAGCCAACTCCATGCGTGCTAGCTCGCACCAACACTAACCAACACCATTCCCTCTCCCTGCAAATAGTGGGCAATCAGCAATGAATCACCATATCCTCTTATTAGCGATAATTTTTCATCATAGATATATGCGCTTCCCGTCATTTCTCTTTTTTGGCTAACCGATCTTGAACAAAAGACCTGAACGACTCAAACCACAGACGAACCCTCGAGAAGTCTCTTGCAAAAAATTCACAATGTTTCAATACAGTTCCCAACTTTTATTGCTCAACCAGTTTAACAAATTTGCACAGAGTATTAACATGAGAGAAGGAGCCGCACTGTCGGCTTTTCATCCACCTCAAAATCCGTTCACGCTGGCAAAACTCAATGAAGCGCAAAGTGTGTCTCTGCGTGGAATACAAGTGCAAAATTATTTGCGCATCTGTCAAACTCTCACCTGCTCAATTAGACTCTTTGTTCGGTCTCCACTCTGAGCAGTCTAGTAATTGCATCCTTGTACGGTCGGTGCAGGAAAAAATGGTGGAACTGCAATGATGAACTTTGTGATTTCGAGAAAAACCCTGATTGTTCAAACACACGCCAGTGGCCGAACACGACTATTTTAGAGAATCAAGCGCGCAAAGCAAGAACCAACTTCCTCGAGGAACAAAGGCCAAGTTCAATTTTCACCCTTAAAAAAGTCAATGCGATCATGCACCCCTGCACTGCTGACAGTAAGCAAATTACTCATGATTTGAGGAAAAACGTCGCTTTTACGCACCATTGGTTATTTAAACTTGAGAAAACATGGGTGTGCCAGCACCCATGTGTGGATTTCAATCCGTTTTCCAACTGCACCTTTTGGCCTCAAGAGTCTGACATGAGTGTACGGGAACTTAATTCCATAATCTAATCCGGCTCCTACGAGTTTTTCGCTTTTCAGTTCGAGTACTTCCACATTCGCCCAGAAAACGTCTCACAAGAGCTGTTCACCTCCTCTGCAAGTCGGATTAAACGTCATATATTCTTGGATGACTGCTACAACATTCTTTCACAGCTACAAGTTACTCGGCGTGGATTAGAGCTTGAGACGTAATTTGAAACTTCCACTTGAGCACAGTAGTTTCCGAGTCGCTTCTGCATGGAGCGTGCAGTACGCAATAAATTGCAATTTTACATGCGATAAACTTGAAGTTTCTGCTTAATTACTTGAACGGAGAAAGCAAATCGGAGCCAGTGAGCCGGGAGAAAAACTGCGAGCCCAAGTCTGTTTTATAGCTTGCTAACAGATTTTCCAGGGTCATCCAGCACTTCTAATCCCAAAGATATTTCATCTAAACTTTTCTCACATCGCCAGCAGTGCCAAAATTTCCCCGCTCCCATTTCGCCAAAAGTCCTCCTCCACAACTTCTCAGACACAATTTCCCAACAAGAAAGGTCAAGTCTGCCTCACAAGCTTAAATGTACGACACTTGTTTCCCTCGCTCTCCTTCCTCACCTTACGGCATTCATTACCAGGAGCGGTTGGCAGGAGCGGAAACTTTCTCACAGTGGTATTGTCCTCCTTGCCCAGCTCCACGTCTCGTCAGACAAGTTTTAGTGAGTTCAAGACAAGAACGTACATCCTTCGGTTCTGCATGGAATGGGCTAGACTCCCTCATCTCATCTCTAGGAGATAATTCTGGGTCGCTAATAATTGATTCAAACTTACAGGTATCCAGCACAAGATAGAAGGCCATGGCAAGAAATTATTAATTCAGTCTTTATGCTTTAGATTGCACCGTAATTGCTCTCCGGAGGTACTTCAGGATTGCAGCTATTGCGACTCGTTCTTCTCACCTATAGCCATTAATGTTTCGTAAGTGACCGCTCCCTGCATATCAATACGTATTGCGTGCGCTTAATCTATCGCACTTGCAAAAAGCAATTAACATTCTTATAGATGGCTCTCTCTCTCATATCATTCTGACTGACTTAGCTTCGACGCATGCAAGATTAAAAACTGTCAAAAGAGTCATCATATCCAAACGTATGGTTACTGCCATTATCTTCTATTTGTGAACCAGGTTAACGAACTAGCGTAAAATATGGGCTATTTGACAGCAAAATTAATGAACTAAACATTGGATCACATGGTGAAACTCTGGCCCTACATTTTCTCTACAATTAATTACTTTACGCTCCCAGTACTGCTCCCAACGAAGTTCATATAATTGCATTACGTCTTACATCAGAGACATAGCTGAGAAAGCACGAGCGGACTATTAGTTAGGCATCTCCACGCAAACCAAGCCAAAGTTACAAGGAGCAGTTTCATAAAAAAAACTGTCGGGAAGGATTTATTTGGTGCGTCTGGAAGCGACGCGCCACTTGGTCTCTCACTATAGCTAAACGCAATGTAATAAGCTCCTCGGCAAGGTCATGGATAATCTCCTTCTTGAATCTCTGTGCATCGACTTTCAAGTTGCAGATTTGTAGATAACGTCAGAGTAATAGAAGCAGAGGGAGAGAGGGTGAATGCTAGCCATCAACTGCATAATTTCAACTTCAGTCAGGGCTCAGAAGAAAACGCTAGAAAAACATTCCAGTCTACCTCGAACACATCTACGACAGCACAATCTATCTTAATTCCCGTAACAAGTGTCAAAATACTAAGAAAATTCGCACAGAGCAAGAGCCACCTGATTAAGCGTGTAATGACGCGAATGCCCGGACTAGGAATGTTTCGTGCACGGTCTGAATGACGCGCCTCCGCAAATCACTCTAGCCTTGCCTTTAGAATGAACATTATTACCACCTTTATGCAGTCGCACTTGCCAGGTGCTACTCCAGACCGAATTGTGGAGGACAACTTTTTCGCTTTTTTAGCAGTCATTCCACATAATTCACATTCACGATTTTCCCGCTACGCTTGTTCCCATGTTAGCACGTAGTTGGAACACGTAATTTTTTCCAGTCATGAGCACAACCGTCTAGGTACAAACTAGCACTGAATTTTTTTTCTCCTTTTCAATACTGTACCTTTTTGCTGTTGGTATTCTACACGGTGGTAGCCTCTGTCTAATCAGCCATAGACCCAGGGGAAGTGTCTGACTTTTTCGCGAAATCAAAGGTATGCTAATTCTAGTATTCTGGTCACTGAACTACACGCACGTACATCAGACGTAGTTTAAACAGTCTGGATTTTCACCATTTTCACCACTGTTCACCATTGCTGCTGTTATAAATTTTCGTCTGGATCACACTCACCCGTAATGTTCAACTCCTCTTCTTTAAGCAATTGTTCACGTCGTTGAATTTTAGTGCAATGCAAGGGGTTGAATTGCTCAGCACTTTCTGGACGGGATAATGGCACGTTTAATGCTCGCTTGATCCAGACTTTTTATTCAGTTCACAAGCTTCGCAAGCAATACAAATACGCGTCAAACTGATTAGGATTCCCCCCAAGTTGAGTAAATTCAAGAGGGCCGAGCTAAGTCCAGAATACAGAATTAAGGGAGCAAGCACACGTGCTCGCTCAACCTACACCACCTTGTACAGTTATTACAGTGCGTGGAGCCTTTTTTACTCGTCTGTATTTCTGAAGCCCGCCGCCAAAATAACCTCCTTGCCACATACAAGTCAATTAAGGACCGGAAACTCGCTTGATCGAGTTTCAAGCGCCACAAGCTCGCCACGGCTTGAATCCCTTTTCCCAAGATTATGCAACCAGTGTTTTTAATTCGCAAAAGTTACTCGGAAAAGGAATCAATCTATCCAAGATGTCGAAATTCCAAAGCCGTTGCGCAAGAACCAAGTCCAAGTCATTTCCTGTGAACATATTTCCTTCTGTTACAATTAAAAGCTCTTGAGTTTCTCCCCTGGACCATAATGGCCGTATCCAGCCTGTTTTGCTATGCTGATCACGGCTCGCTTATCAGTTTCTTTAAGGAAATAACAAGATAACTTCTCGGATAAGCCGAGACCATTCCACCCCTTCACCTGGTCAGAACATGGATAATTAAATCAAACGAATCATTCCCTAGAACACGTGCTAGACGGCTGGGCAGTCACTGAAGACCACCATTCACTCATGGACAGCTTTCGTATGCATTATGGGTGGTGTACTTTTATGTAACGCAGTAACATTTCGTATTAAAGTTGTGCTTATTTTTCTCTTACTCACTTCTTCACTTTTAGATTCCATCCGAGTTTCTCAAAGGGTATTCGCACTTGCATATCTGCCATCCGTTCTGCATAAGGATTCATCATTAGTCTCGCAGCTTCACACGAGTTACAACACAAGCCCTTTCCCTGGTAAACAACACTTGCATAACAAATTGCACATCTCTCAATCAGGAACATTTAGCAAGGTTACAGTCCACATGGGAGGGCAAATCCTTAGCAAACCATGACCTTTGTAAAATCCTCGTCTTGCAATGCTTTGAGTGTGGATTGCGGATGGAGGATGATATGGCAGAGTAATTCGTGTGTAGTTTACGTGAGCAATAGCAACATTTGTACTTTTTAATTTTCGATTCTAGTCTGCCCTTCAGTTCCCGGTCAATTTGTGTCAAGCAAACTGGCTGCCAAACTGCCAAGTTATCGCTTCTCTTTTCTTTCAAGCCGTCCTCCGTCTTCCCTTCTATTAGTATTATCCAACAGGGTGTTAATATCTTGATGTTAGCGTAGCGTTGTTGCACAGCCAAAACAGGGAGGAAAAGAGCGTGCCAACTTTCTTATTCACTTGCCCGACTATTCTGGAACTATTCCAGTACGCTGATGCTAAAACTCCTTCCTTCTTGCAGTTCAGCTCTAGCAGCAAGTTCAAGTCCTGTACTCTTTCCATCCTTCCTCGATCGTATTACAGTCAAGCTTTTATTGCAGACCTTGACATTATCCTCTTATCGGATGCCAGGCACCAGTGGTACACTTTTCAATCCAACAGTGGTAGTAAGTATGACTTTATTACCTAGCTCGCATTTTACTTCCTGGTTTACAAATACCAGGCCAGAGATGTGCTGCCAGCGAGCAAGGAACTGCACGATGATATAGCTCAAAGATAAATTTAAATTATTAATCGAATGATCGCAATTAAGCTAGCCAATAGCACGTGAGCTTTAATGCAGCAAAGCTGATCTGATGAGAGTTGGGTGAGCAAAAGACAAGCAGAAGCGAAGGTAATGATCCTCTCTAGAATTCAGAAGGACAGGAGGAGGATCCTACTCCTAACAAACGCTTCAGTGGTACCCACTTCTCGATGATTAGTAGTAACGGACTTTTAATCGCAATACTCAAAGCAAATTACCCGCTGACAACTAACAAGCACGCTGAAGGACAGGCATGCAAATCCCACGTAAGGATAATATAACCGGTACGTATCAGGTGCAACAGCTTCATGACAAGCGATAAGTCCTATGCTTTTACATCATATAAGCAACATGATCGGAGTCAGCTTGCAAGCTCGCAAAGGATCTGATCAGAAGGATCGGATGAGAAAGCTTGTTGTGATGCCGTTGTCTGCACGAGCACTTTTTGTTGAACAATTTTCTGCACCAGTCATCTGTTCTTTTTCACGTCCAATTACTACAAAAAGATAGCGAGACTTGATACTGCAACGCTGCTCGGCTGATTGCATATTTGCTGTTGAGGAAACGACTTAATACTTTGCGATAAACGATTGACTCGCAACTCCAAGTGCATTTTCCTATACTACATTCCGTCTTTGAGCTGATCATGTTGATTTCAAAAAAAGAATGATGTTCATGATCCGAAGATATTTTGCCACACATTCGTTTTTACATCCAGTATTATCTTACTACGAAAAATTTGAATAGAGAAGAAAATGTGATGAGCGGCAAGGTCTAGGACAATCGCTCGACTAGTAATGACTTCCTACTACAATTGCGATTATTCACTCCCACTGTGTAGGAGTTGTGTTAGCTTGAATTATTTTTAACCTCTTTTCGTTCTTTCATCCTGGGGTCTTTAAGCGATGCAATGCCCCGAAAGCGATCCTATTTTTATATAATTTCCCAAGCCCGTAGTAACGACCTAGCAGCCGTCGACTCACAGACAGACCTACAAGTTGAATGATTTACTCCTGGTTGGAACAACTTTTACACGTAATTCTCATAAAGAAATGTCACAGACGTTTGTTTAAGTAGTGCGAGCGAGGTAGTTCTCATCCGAGAGAATTTTCAAACTGTATAAGCTCTCTCCTAACTTTTACCTACCTGCTTCATCCGAGATCGTGCCCATCATTGGAAAAATTAAGTTTTGCCTTCCGCGTTAAAACTTTCAAGACGACACGAGTCAAACTTGGGTGACAACAAACAGCACCTAATGCGAGAGGATGAAGGAAACAGGGAGAAAATGCAGATGGTTTAAAGTTTCCCGAAAGTTTTTCCGGTATTTAACTGTCATGTAAACAGATGGATAAGAATTTTATGGCGCTCCAGCGCCGGATGAATTTATCATCCTCATCATCCTCCAAGTACGCACGCTCCTCCCTCTACATCCAGATTTAGCTTTAAACTCGCAGCTCAGCGAATAAATATTCAAAGAAGAGTCCAAACTAGTTAGCACTGGAAATTGTTTGCTTTTTCCCCTCTTACAGGACTTGACAAAATTAAAAGAACGGGGTCTCATAAATATCGTAACTATGACTATTTTCCTTGGTGACAAATCCGCTGGCGGAGAAATCCAAGCTCATTTATCCTGTCCAGTGCTATAGGCAAAGGATGATTTCTTCTTGAACAGACCTTTAAAAGAAGAAAATCACTTTGCCAGCCTTCCCTTTGATCACGTTAGAAAAAAATCCGCAACCTTTGCCGGTGATTGCACATATCAACAAAAATTCGCACCGCAGACGCATGAAACCGGAGTAAGATGATCAATCATCACGTCTCAAGGCCCCCCCCCGACCAGCCTTGCACTGCAGTCACGGTACTCTTTGCCCGTGTTGAATCATTTGAAAAAGTAAAACCAATTTGCTGGTATGCTTCTTCCAGAAGTTAACAAAAAACACACTCGTCTCGAGGGTAGAATGCTTCGCTTTGAGAGCCGTGAGTCAACAACTGGATTTTCTCTCACCCTGTTTGTTGCTAAACAAGCCTAGGACAATGCCAAGATTCTATTCTCCAAGACGGAGTGGTATGAATTCCAGTCGGCAATCCTGCCTCGATACCCAACATTTGCATTCTTGTTCCCCGTTCTTGCTTCGGTCTGAATAGCTAACAAAAGCTGCGACGGTCTCATAACCTCTCGTAAGGAATCGCCGTTTTCTCACAGCCAATGTATACAAGTGCAGCAGCTGTAGATTACATTCCATACAGGTCCATTCTTTAGGATTTTTTTGTAATTCTAAATATGACCGAACCGTGTGGGAAGTAATGCAATGAGGCAATATTGCCATTCAAAATCGAAAATTGCATCAACAGCAACAGCCACAGGGAACTGTATCAGCGTCGAGTGGTGAGACTAGCTATTATGACTTGGATTCAGCCAGAAGGTATGATCTTCGTTAGGCCGTTCTTGCATCTCCACCTCCATTTTCACGCCATTTTTTTTAAACCTTGAGAATAAACGTGCCGGACAGGCGATTCAGTGGATTGGAAACGTGCAGTTTTTTTTACAACAGCTATCTATTTAAGATGTTAGTAACTTCTTCAACCTCGTGCATTGTCTCTAGCCTCTAGTATCGCCAGTATCTCCTCAACTTGCAATGAGGAAAATGACATAATTGCGTCAACAAGATATCACATTTTGCAAGCTCAAGCTGCAGTCTTCTGTACATGTGCTTAAGACTTTAATGACTTCAAAGGTGCGTACTTAAACCCTGGAACGTTCCCGGTAACACCGTCAAGCCAGTTGCATGACGATCTTGAAACGAATTGTTTCTCATAAGCATGCAATATTAATGCGCTCAGCTTAATCAACGGCACAAAACTTCTAAAGCCTAGCGCCTCGCCTTCTCTTACATACATTTCTCAGAACACATGAACAATTCCGGGAGGGTGTTCATGCCACATGCTTTTATCTCTCACACGTATATGCACCTCCCCTTTGTGCCCTTACTTGACTGTTTCATAAGAAGTTCGCAAATATTCTTCCATTACCTTTATCCTGCCACGGGAGTATCGGTCAGCAGAGAGTTTTCTCCGGGTTAGATGCAAGGGCATCAGTTCGACTTGGTGAATTCTTCCACGTAGCAATTCCTTTCTTGTGGCACGGTGGTCTTGTTTCCGTCCTTGGCTGAAGAGGAACTTGTGGTTGCGCTTGCTACTGAAGACTCGAGGGATGCTGATTTGGCAATGCTCTCTTCTTGATTCTTGACCAGTTTCTTGAGAAAGAACCACTGCTGCTGGGACGGAGCCAAAGAGTCATGCTTCCTCTTTGGGATGAGGTGTGTTACTTGTGCGGCGTGGATGTTGCGAATCTCCTAATTCACAAATTCACTCCGACCAGATTTCTTCATAATCAAATGATTTCTCGCCGTTCGACTTGCAATCAGCTGGAATGGAATTCTTCTTGGAGGACTATGCACTCCTTAAATAGTTTCTTGTTTCACATCAAGCTCGCTTTCATCGCAGTCTCAGGCTTACCGCCTCTGCAATTTTTATTGCTAAAAAGTTCCAGCCAGCTCAACTGATTCACTTTTCCGTTTGTGATTCCAAGCACAGGTTTTTCATTCCCAGTCGGCCGTCATTCCATAGCTGTCAACCACAAATCATGGGGAATGAAAAATTTTGCCGTAAAACCTTAAATACTGTTGCGAAATCGCACTCCTCTGTGTCCAGCGCAGCTTTGTGTGCTACTCATTGATCTCTTGATTCACGACTAGTCAACCGGTTGCTTCGTCTTGTTCTGTTAAAGCTTGTTCTGCTCGCTTGGCAAAGCCAATGCCAACATCACACCAGAGGCAGCTCATAGATTTTGTTTACAGATGCTAACCTAGCGTGACAGTACTTTTCATTGGTTACAAACACAACCATCTTTTGTGACCGCGCCGCCTCGGCACAACAACGAACTTGGTTGAACATTATGTGCGGATTCTCAAAACTGAATGTCAAGTTCATACAAAGTAAGGAGTGGGAAGTAAAACATTCAAGCCAAGCACTACAAGATTAGACCAGACCAGAGTTCAATAATTTCTTATTTCTTTCGTAAACAATTTTGTTTGTCACATGTACAGCAATAAAGATATAGCCAAGTGCCACTGGATCGAGAGGAACCAACACGTCTCGGAGTTACGCGCCTACCCTTTAGCTGCAAACCTTGTGTATCCATTCGCGGAAACATTGCAACCTTCATAATAATTTACGTGCGTTTCTTCTAACTCGCAGACTAGTCAGCAGACCATTCATTTCCATGAGAGCTGGCAATTTACCCCGGCTTCATTTCTCGATCATATGCACACTTTTCCCCAAAGAGCTAGTTTTCGCGGAAATCTATGGCTTGTGCAATACCATCCTGTGCTAGTCATCTGACGAAGTTTAGAGGAACAGCTCGCGAAATGTTCCTTTTTTACGTCCTTAACCCAGTTGCTTCTCAAATGTCGCTTCAGGGATTCATATGTGGGACATTTGCGTAAGACGGATGGACTTGTTTATGCGTGGACTGCCCCTACATATTCAGTGACCTTGAATGCCTGTGCTGGTGCTAATGCCTGATTATGTATGGCTTTTATACTTAGCAATGATATTGACTTACAGTTCCGTTGTAAAATTCTCCCCCGTGGAGTTGATCGCAGAAGACTGAAGGTAAGTTGGAAGTAGGAAGGATCATTCGGTCACTCCGTTTCCCAGCTCTTCGGGAGCGATGCAACTTTAACAAACTTGGAGAAGGAAAGAAAGGCAGGAGAAAGCCAGGAGGACTTGGTAGGTCACGTTGATGGTTTTTTCTTACTGGTCTTTGGAGAAAAGTACCTCGTCACTCCTCCACTCCTTTCACCGCATCACATGTGTTAGGAGCGAGAAAGAACACTGCGCTGCCACATCACCTCCAGTCTGGGGCCGCTATTCGAAAGACAAACCGTTCACCTTCCCTCCACCGAGCTTTCCTTTTCCGTCAAATGTGAAAACTGGGACGCTTGAAATTTCTCTCGCTGTCTGTGCAAACACTTGCTTCACTCTGTGTCCTTTGTGGATCTGAAGACACCCCTTCTGAAACAACGGCGCGTCTCACACTTGTGCAAACGTCTTTCTTCCGTACTTTCACTACGTGACTGCAGGATTACGTACATGTTAGACACGGATCCGTGCCAGCACCACCGCCTGTCAGCCATTCACCAAGAGCTCGTAGCAGCAAACAAACACAAAAGTCGTCCACGCATTTAGGCTAATTATTTTTCAAACAATAATTTCCCCAGCTAAGACAATAATAGCCTACTGAAAGCTTCGCACAATAGTCAACTCTATGCTCCTTTCACGCCTATTTCGGTCTGTAATTATTCCCATTTACAAACGGCAAATTGCTCCATTACAGTTATTAATTTCTGTCGAAATCCCACTTTTCTTTCACTACTTACCTTTCGTCTGCCCCCGACCAGCTCAGTTTCTCCTCTGACTTTCTACCCTGTCGAAAACAGGAGGAGTATGAGCGTATGAGCAAGGGAAAAAACCGTCTGCCTACCCGTCTACAACAGCCGTCAACCGCCCTTTTGCCGAGCCGAGTAAACGACAACTGCCAGATGCTTTTGCCCACTAACGTCGCCTGCTTCCACGACGTGTTGTTTAGTTGCTCCACTAGCTCCACTAGCTGTATTATGCTCTACTTATGGTGATTTACTCCCTTTAGAGTAACAAATGACCTCCGGGCTCTCCGTGTGTCAGGAGACGTGAAAAGATGTGAAAAATCCTGTCACATAAAGAAATCTTTCCCCGCTGGCAAATCTCATTTTTGTCTCCGCAAATGAATTTATTCCCTTGGCTAATATAACTGTTTGTCTCGTTTTAAGAGTTGAGTATGTAAGCAGCACTTTTTTTCAGACGGAGCAGAAACTACGTCTGTAAACTGACGTCCTGACTTTTTTACGCTCTTTTGTATACTGGTGTCGTGTGTGACGGTAACGGCGGGCTCATGTCTATCCAACTCGAAACGTCCTCATAATGCTGCTGTCAGGTCTTGACAGCTCACAATTTGTAGAGCTAAATACCCTTTCATTTCGTCATTCCTATACACAATAAACAGTGATTTCATTACTGCATTATCACCTCCTGCACACAAGAATGGCACGTGAGCCCCCGTCTTCCATCACTCAAGTCAATTAACTATAATAACAACTTCCTCCTGCAGCTCAATGTCACATTGGCAGTTTCTTACTGTACTATCGAATTTGCATCGCAAATATTGACACTTCACATCTGTACTGACCTAGGTCAGATTAAATCCCTTCCGGAATGAGTCCCTTCTTCAGAATTCTGCACCCTCAGACCTAAGGCTTAAACCATCCTCCACATGGGGGAAGATGAGACAAGCTAGTTGACTGGTGAAAGAAGGTGCGCCATTTCTTTCTCAGAATCTCTCTAGAATTGCTACCTTGAATTATTGCCGGTGCTTATGTTTCAGTCCCTCATCTTGCTTTTGTAGCTGCTAAATAGAAATCCTGTGCACTTTTCCCACTAATGCGATTCTTGAGCTGGGAGAGCTAAACCTCCACCAGGTAAATACATACCCGCACTCGGCCTTGGTACATAAGATTGCAGACGGGGATAATGGCCGGTCTTGAACCTGGGCGACCACCTCACGTAAAAGCAGCGAGAACAAGTGTTTGTCTTCTAATTATCGGCGATAACATAATTAAGAGCGTGAAAGACCCGGTCGGCCCGGCAAGAGAGGTAATGGAGTTCCCATGCTCGTGAAATAAAGTGAACAAGACGGGGAATTTACCTGTTATACTTACCAGGGAAGTCTCTTGTCACCTGGCCGGTTTCCTATAGCTCCTTGAGCTTCGGATTCCTATGTTTACCTTTTGCCAAACGGCCACATAGGCTGCTACGCTCTGGTGTTGGTGCTGGTAAGGATCGCGGTTCGGAGGAGCCCGTGTACATAAGATGCTTGACGGGAAGCAAGACCAAGACTGCAGCCGGATCCGTCTGGGTTGCGTGCTTTTCACTCTGGCTTCGCACACATTCTCCGACGCAGGGAGAAGATAAATAAAATTGCATCTTCCATCCCTAAGCGTTTCTAGTCCGCCGCGTGTCTACACTTTATACCATCATCTCTCACGTCTCGTAGTCTTCTCATCCGACCCCTCTGCTTCCAAAGTAAGAACGCCACGGCCACGCCATTCTTATACGTGTCTGCTCCATGTACTTATCCATGTCTGCTCCTCTTTCACAAGTCCATACTAAGCGTGGCAGACTCAACAAAGAAATCCATACACGGACTAAAAACACTCACACTTCCACATTCTCCAATCCCATCACAACCGAGCACAATTTCTCCAGCTGTACTGTTTTGGTCGTCATGCAACCACCCTCCAGTTTCTCCCACCGCCTTCGCTTCATTTCTCCAGACATTTTCCGGCCCATCAATGTTCATTTGCACAATTTTTGCAACGCCAAATCCCTGCTCTGTCCAGACTCAAAGTGGCAAAGTCCGTCCAACTGTGCATATCCCTTCCTCCTCCAAGTAGTTAGTGTCATGGATATGTTCACGAGTAACTTTCACCGCACATCATCCCGTGTATATGCGCAAAAGAGAATTGTAGATTCGAAAACTTTATTTTTAAACATCCAAGCCTTCGTATTGCAAAATAACCCTCTTCTGGACATAGAACGTGCATCTTGTACTCTCGACAAGGAAAGCATCTGTTAGCACAATCCATAGGATCGCTCGACACTCGATTGCAAATGCATGTGTGAATTGCGTCGTTTCTTCAACTGAGCTTACCGAGCTAACTCCCCTTTGTTTTCGCTAACCTTTGCACACAATTCTCCACCCATTTCAGCCCTGTGTGCTGTATGCAATACAAAATACAATAAATACATCATTAAAGTCGGCAACTTTCCAGAGTAGTCTTTCCTTCGTTAATTGTAATCACTCGTGGGTTAATGCTGTCTTGATTACACAGAGGAACCTGCAACTACTTTTTGTGAACACCGTATGACCTTTCACCGCTTTGAGGATGAGCAAACCTCCTGTTAATTGTACCTACAGCAACGTTTTAATTTTTTCCACCTCTTTCCTGCCGGCCATAGCACGGCAGTAGTCATAATGCCAGGCTACTAACTCATCAGCCAATGCGCATCAACAATGAACGGTGATTAAAAATCATGCATTTTGCATAAACTATGGTAGGCTTTCGTGCACGCCGCTATTTATTACACGGAAGCAGTACTGCATTAGAGGTATTTTTTAATAACAATGTTGATTTCCCTGAGCAAAAATGAAACATTGAGTGTGCGGTGCGGCTCTCGCCACTTTGTAAATTGAACTTGTTCATTTCGTACACACGGCAACTTTATAATTGTACCCTGGGATTGTCTAATTCCGTTTCTACATATAGTGTGTCGCATGCATTTATTTTACAGGTGTCAAAGTGACAAAATGTCAACGAGAACTTGCTCCATATACTCCGTCTGACACCTGTTACCTTTTATGACGGAGTTGGAGCTGGATTGCGTGAATGAATGAGTTCCTCCAGTGCCAGGTATTCCCACTCTTGTAAATACGCCAAATCGTAAGACTGATACTTTTTGACAAGCCGCCATCTGTACAATCGGTTGTGGTGATATTTATTTAAGCCTCATTCTTGCAAGATTTCTTTCTCCACATTGTTTGGTCTAGAGTTACGCATTATGCTCCTACGGTTACTTCAAGAAGAGGAGCAATTAAATGGGTTCATTGGTATAAAAACATCCGCAAAGCCAAGTAGCTTTTAGTTTAAAATTAACTTACGGAGTCGAACCATAGAGAGCCAAGCCTTTACAATTATGCACTGTAATGTCTGACTTATGAGCTGGGACAGAGAGTGAGAACCGGCAGTGGGGTACGCCGTGAGTTCCACAATTCAGGAAATAATGAATCAATTTTCGCCAGCACCCTGGCAGCTGCTATTTAGATATTTTTTATCAAAGTCTCCCAACCTTAGCGGAGCGAACCTCCCACTTTTTCCGCGAACTTACCTCATGGCAACTTGCAGCTCGGCAAAGTTAACGATCAAAGCCATTGTTTGACCAAGAAACCTCAGTATTGCTCTCACACGGGTTTTACCTTAATTACAATCATTTGAGGAATCGAGATACAAGAAAGGAATTATAATTTCTACCGCCGACTTTTAAGATATCATCAGTCTGCACGTACGTAGTAATTACCACGGAGGCCGGTGCTCTATGTGATAGGTCAGTAAGAAACAATTGTGATGTCCTCATCTAAAAGGGGAACATGCTAGCATTGCATAGTGGCTATGCATATTTCCGTGCCATGCATTTCGGACCCCCTAAATTTCAACTTTCATCACGATAATTTAAACGGTTTCTTCAGTGCCAGTCAACAAAATGTATTCGAACCCACTGGTTTGTGCCGGAAATCCTCGCCCGTGCTACAAACCAATTCCATTTGTTAGGGGTACGCGGACAACGAGGGCATTGGTTGGCATTCTTTCATCGACTATCAATTTTTAAAATTTGCATCGAAACAGGTAGATCGATTCAATTAAAAACGCAGAATCGCAAACCTTGTA
>VRMD01000340.1:0-29062 GCA_009872375.1 Sminthurides bifidus
CCCCTTTTGTTGGTTGTATTGGCCATTGCGGGAGTCGTTAACAATTATGTGAGCAGTGAGGCAAGGAAGCATCTTGCATAAACCCCGTTGCAAGTCAGCAGATATTCCGACTTGATTGAATTCCTGCTCACAAATTGCACCGTTTGGCTGTAATTCAGCTCCAACTGCGGCATTGATGGCAAGTTTGTAATAAGACCGGCTGGAAATACCGTTCTACTCACCTTCTTTCCAACTCGATCCATTCACTAAATCCGCTATCATTTAATTTAATCTAAAGTGGGTATTCATTGAATTACATCCATTAAACACATTTACGTCGAATTCTCTCTCCGTTTCTCATTTTGCTTGTCTGAGCTTGTTTTAATTTTCTTTTCTTGATGGATCTTTAGCTCTTATAGGCAGTTGGGATTTTAATTCACCCTCAGAAATTGCCTCACGTACTCTCATGTTCCGCGACTCGGACTTTCCCCTTCAAGACTTCACTTCAAGTGAGTGCCCGTTCGCAACGCTCTCTTAATAGAATCTTTACGACTTGCCGGAATTGAAACTGTGCAAACTTCCTCATAGAACCTTGAATCGGCGTCGCTACACACCCTCTTCATTAAAATGATAGCAGATCCTCAAATAGACGGAAAGTTCAGAACGTGACTTCGTAGGTCACCATGCTATCCTAATGCATGTTGGCTGCATGGTGCGCTCCAAACAAACTTTCACTCGCAGTTGGTGAAGAAACCTTATAAAAATTTCACGGTTCAAGCTCAAATTGGCGCTTAAATCGTAATGGGAAATAGCGTCCAAGAGGCGCAAAGCAAGTTTATATACCATTTCCAAGTTCGGAGGATTCCGTTAGCCGGTATCCTTTCTGTTGATGTTTGTTTTAATATGAAGCATGAACGCGAGAACAAAATGATTTTAATTTCTGCGAGTGGCTGTAAATTTTTTAATATTAGCACCATAGATAAAATGAAAAAGTTAGTTACAAACATTGAATACCAATGACAGGCTCATGCTCCATACAGAAAATAAAGTCCGATGAGATAATGCGGATCCATCAGTGCCTTCTGTAACAATTATCGGAATCGCGTGTTTACAATATGGAAGAATAGTAGCTCTAGTTCTTCAGTTTAAAATGATGAATATACAATAGACGAATTTCTCACATGTTATGATCTTTTCAAATTTAATAATCTGCTCTTTTTGTATAGTACAGTAAGAATACATCGATTCACAAACAAGCAGTGTTTCCGCATGTTTTACATTACATTAACTTATAATCAGGACAAGATATCGATGAAGCAAACATTTGCAGTTCGCCTATGAATCACACATAAAGATTATCACTGCAGCACGCATATTTTGGTGTTTTGGGGAAATGTCTTAGCTTGTCTGAGAGATAGTTGATCAGTGGCAAGTTCGTTTGGATCTCATCAATCAGTCATACTCGGATCCGATGGTGATGCTCATATCTCCGGGAAGAATCACAGTTTGATGGTACCATTTGTTAGTGTCAAGCACAACTAGAAAAAATATCGTTTCCATTTATTACGTTTTTTCTCACCGTGAAAAATTAATGGCAACCTTCGCGTCAGTCATGCTGAAAGCTTTCATTTTCCTTAGTCAGCCGAGCCAGAATCCCCGCCTTGAATTTTCCTCTTCTACATTTTTCGCCCGAATTCAACACGAATATTTGAATGTTGCTTGCTCCAAAATCTCATGTTCACTACAACAAACATGTTTTTCTTCAAGTCGAGTGTACCTGCACCTTTTACGTTCTGAAGCTCAATCGGACGACGAGTCTACCTAAACCGAGTTGCTATTTTATTTATCCTGCCGTGCCGTTTTATTCAAGGAAAGGTATATGTTGATTGACACAAGATTAAAATTTGTCGGGAACACACATACACAGGATAAGTTCTCTTTAGTAGTTCTTTTTAATCCGGGACATGAAAGTTTTTTTATTCCAAAATTACACGGATATAATAAATTAATACGGCTGGGTTCCAAAGAGTTCGCTATGTCAGCAGTAGAACCGGTAGAAAACGTGGCTCGGACATGTCGCACAGTCCAGTGCCTGCTACTGTTTTGATATCTGCCTTAGAAGTTGACAAATCTACTGCAGAGGGGGAATGTTATTAAATTGAAATCATTCGTCTGACGAACTTAAGTGTCTCTCAGTGAACTGAGTGCTGGAATCTCGAAACGCCAAAAAACTAAAACCTGTATCGCTTGCTACTAGATGCACGAAAAGATTTACTCATTTTACGTTTTCACTTCAGGGCTTGCTGCTTTTTCTGCATCAGTCGGGGCAGTCATACTGCAATATTTCTTTCGACAGGAATCGTTACAGGTGCACCTTTCCCCAGATTCCATTCTACATGTACTTCCCAAAGGAGACTATGGAGACGAATTGTCAAAATCATCGTTTCGTAATGCGACGATAGATAATGGAAATTGGAATGATAATCTTGAAAGAAGATTCTGCCTCGGAAAAGTTATTGTTTGACTCTCTGCTCCAGGTTGCCTTGTAAGTTGTGTATCGTGACCAAGTTTCACAAGACAGAATTTAAAACTTGTTAGGGGTTGTTAACAAGTCAGTCTACGGCTGAAACAACGGAACTGTAACAAGGACTGAAGTTGTTCCAGTGAGAAACTTGGTTTCCTAAAGAGGTGCTTTCTCTTATTAAGCACTCACAACCTCTTGTTGTCTACAAAGTGCAGTAGAAGTGAGGAAATTCAGTTTTTCCCAGTTCCAAAGGCTGCATCACGGAAATTTACACGTGGACCAAAACAGGAGCTATAATACATTTGGCACGCAAACCTCTTTGTAAGCAACCTGACCTCGTGGACCCAATTTTGGCAAAAACATTGGCGGGTTTGGCTTTGGTATTGTTATCCCTTATTCCTCGCAGCACTTGATCTCACCGCCTGTACTAGCGACTGTAGTGGTAGTAGGAGCTGGCTGGGAAAATTGTCCGAAAATTTTTCTTTGTAGACATCAAGGAGAAGCTTAACTTTTATTTGAAAAGTTTCTTTGAACTTTCCCAATCTTCCTTGGCTGGAGATCCGCTTGAGCTTTTAAATTAAATACTCTGCTCTTCAGTCCACTGAGCTTAAGTTGAATTAAAACTGCAACAAAATCCCGGCAAAGCTATCATCGTCCAAGAGTTTGCTAATTCCTGTATCTAAATCCCTCAACGATAATGTGGAATTGGAGGCAGGGAGCGGCAGGCGGTGTTTTGCCGCAAGCGTGCATAGATATTATTACAGTGCCCCGTTTCTTTCTCCGACGCCCCGCTGTTACAATTACATACTTAATATCCGCCATCCTCTTACTCGTAATAAATATACCAAAAACGGCTCCCTCCTCCCTCCTTAATGGCATTCTCTTGAAATGCGATATTAGAACGCTCAAGGTAATACGTTAGTAAACCCTGGTTCCGTCCAGAACCTCGATTCGCAACATTGAGCTACTTGTATCTCAACCTTGTGCCAACTTTTTTCATCCCCTCAAGTACAGGCTTTCGCCTTTTGCAAATGAGCATCTCAAATTTATTGCAAATTGCCAGCCTTGCGCTTCTAAATTCCAATCTGGTAGCTACGTATCCATGTCCTTAATGATTTCTTCTTCTGCGTCCCTCCCAACACAGTGCACTTCCTTGACGCTAAGCTATCCCCGCGGAGACATGGCATTGCTTTTGCAATTTCCAAAGGTAGAATTAGCTTGAAACTCTCCTTGATTTAGAGTACTAAGCTGTTTCGAGTGGTCGCGCTAATGATAGCTCAGGGTGTAGGAGTAACCTTATCATTTACACACCGTAAGACACAAAGAAGAAGCTTAGGAATCAGATGGATTCAACATTTGAGCTTGTACTTGTCTTGTTTCCGTCCCTAGGGAAAAGGATAAAAGGTTGCAGGCTATCACACTGTTGGCCCCATCTTATTGATCATGATCAGGTTCACCAAGTTTTCTGAAGCATTTCCTGGGAAATAGCTGGGTTTTGGTATTCTTGTATTTTTTTGTTGGAGGAGTGAATTTACGCCGAACTCACAAGCTGAACGGCTTCAAATGAGATGAGAAAGGCGATTTAGACGATGGAAATAAGCTTCAGAGCTATTTGTTCATAACGAAGGGCCTAAATTAGTCAGTTTACTCCAAGTATTGGGCCACGCGTTACTTCCCCCTCCAGTTTTTCCGCCTTCTTTCTCCAGGCTGAAAGTTCGCATCTCCTCTCAACTTTTCTCAACCCTACATTAAGCACAGGTAATGCGGAGCAATTTCTCTTAAGTTCAAATGGTCTGATTGTGCTATTTCCTTCTTTTTCCTCAACTTTTTCTACGGTGGAAGGACCAGCTATTATCATGGGTCTGAAAGAATGCGCTTCTGTTTCTACCATTAAGCTGACACGCTCAATCATTCTTGCTCGTCCCCTCTTATTGAGTTCAGGTCTGATGTTTGTACCCCACCTTCCCTAATTTGGTCTATTTGACGTGGAGGAAGTGAACTTGGTCCCACCCCCGGGATGAACTCCATGCTCCACGCATACTTAACTAGAATGAGAAGTAGTTAATACGCTGCGTCTTTAATCTTTGTCTCCTCCAAACTGCAGTTTGCTCTTTTTAGCCGGGTCTCTGCTATACTGCTCATGATCGAATTTATGGTATCCTGGCAACATCTTATCGTCAGTTCAGCTAGCTTTTAGCTCGTCGAGGTAATCCATGCATGATTACAAAAGAAAAAAAAACAAGGCAAGGGATTTCTGAACGAGCTCGCCCGTCTTCATGTAGCCGGAAGGAGGATTCGGCGAATTTGAGAAAAAAAACTTACTAATATCTCCCGGAAGTACGTCGATCTCAAAAGATTTACAGGACCAGTAGCATTCCGGCGGTGGAAGAAGGAACCATCGTTTTTTTCCAGCGATTTGTGCCTGCCAAGAGGGATTTATTACGTGATCGATCTAGAATAAAGCAAAGTGCATAAAAATCGATATAGAACGTTTCCAATTTTCACGAACATGATACTATACATTTGACATTTGCAGCTCAATGCGTATCATCCCAATCCCGGATGTCTTAAGCACGCTGTCTCTATGCTTCTACTTCTATCCCTCTTACGTTATACACAAGGTCAATTTGGCAAATTGGAACTGTTTTAAATTCCCACATGTACGATTTTTCCGATAGTATACTACATTATTTACGTTTTCTTATGTTCGACTTCTTATTTAGTAGCATATATCTTCATACGGGGTCCTCCTGCATTCCTTCATGTACTCGAGTTTCAGATGCATGCTCGCCCTTTCCTGATTTCATTCATGCTCAATTTATCACCATTGGGCTTTTTCTAATACCAGTCGTAGGGCACGAAAGTGTGAGACACAATTTAGCTTCGTTAGTGCCTCTGTTTTAGTAAGAAATGTATACATTTTTATCTCGAGATGTACACTACGAGTACTTTATGCATGCAACTATCAAAACAACTATTTCTGACCGGTCTGCTGCAGTCGGACAACCTTCTTCAGCGATTTACGACTGGTCTTAGCCGATGGCAAAAGAAGGGGTGTATTTCTAGATTTAAAATGTAATTGGTAATACAAGGTTTCTGGAGTGCCATTGTAAACTTCCATTAGCCACTCCACATATGACTAAACTACGTAGCGGAGCAGCAAATGGAGGTTTAGAATGGAATACGTGTGCACATGTTCTCATTCCAGCATTCTACTTTTCTGCAGAGGCATTTTCAGTATCTAATTTAAAATTCTCTCATCTGCGGTCGACCATCCTTAAGCTGTCAGCATGGATTTGGCCGCGCGCTCCGTCGTCAGTCCATCCAAATACTCCTATTCGTCAGATTTCTTAAAAGCTCTCACTAATTTATTCCACAGCTGGAAGCCTACACCGATGTCCCGTAATCCTCCCCACGATTATGCGGACAAATTTCATTTGTGTCCACGATTCCCACCAACTTACATGCATGTGAGCTCCGTAACCAGGTGTCCCCATGAAGATCCAATCTGCATGCGTAGATTCAGCTGTAGATGGCAGAAAATAGGGTCGCTCGTAGTGTTGCCTCAAAATGTGGCTCGTCTCCGCGTCGCAGTTGCTCCTGAAAGTAATACAGGCAAGTGGTATTCTATTACTGCCACGAAGGAGTATATACAACTTATTTAAAAGATTTGGTTACAATGCTAGATCGCAGAAGGCAAGGTGCTTCTCAAATTCGAGGACTTTCCCTACACCATGTGTAATAGATGCGCCGTTGGATTCTACTCATGTCCATGAGAAGAACCCGGAAGCTTTTGATCCCTGAGCAAAACCGGACACGACTTTTTGTAGCATGTGACAATCTGAATCTGAGATACCTATACGTAAGTTCAATTTCCGAAAGTTATTCCGAAACTTTCGCCGTCCCTCGGGTTCCATTCGCTCTTCAGTCTGTTCAACTAGGATCTACCACCACTTGTATAGGCACCGTGCATGTTTTGACTTTAAAATTTTTTCACTGTCTACGTTTTCTTCATGAGAAGCACACAAGTGCGATGAGACGATGTTAGCTTCTCTATCAAATGTCGCTTTGGCCGTCGAAAGCATCTTGATTATTCCAACAGATGCCGGCCTCGTGTGTTGTTGCTAGTGAGACAAATTCTGAGAATTACTCTCGTTTCATTCATCAAGCTTCAAAGGTCGGCCGATGATACCTCCAGTGTTAGCGTAGCATAAATCAACTCACGGAGCGTTTTTTCATGTCATGAAACTCGGGTAGGTTCAGTTTTCACCCAGCTGCTCGGAGCCGCAGTCAAAAATTACATGCCTTTGAGAGCAGCTAACTAAGCATGGACTTAGTCTGGAATTATAGCTGTGCGAATAGCTGTGGGGAAGTTGAAAGTTTTTGAAACGGATCCCATTTTTCTTTTTCAGTTTGGATACCACAACCGAGACGAAAAAGTTTCAAAACGAGATGGGACGGAGCAACTTTATTCGTAATTCATACGTGTGGGATTTAGACTTGCTGCATATATTGATGCAGTTTGGAATTCGCAGTTGTTTTTACTGCCTCCTTCCACTGGCAGTATTTGATTAAGATATCAAAGGGAAAGTTTGAAATATGCCCGATAATAGATTCCTTTGGAACTTGTGTCCCTTCAGGGGATCTTCACCTGGTTAATAGAGAATTCCTTCACTCATTCTCCTCCGTATCAGCTCATTCTTATAAACTTTTCCAAAATCGATCCGCTGAATCAAAGACCTAATTTAGGGGATGGTTTCGCAGCGTCTTTAGATTCATCAAGAACTGTAATCTTTTTAGTGAACCAACCCCTTTTCAGGGCGGTAACCTTTGAAAGGGAGAAAATTCCTGGAATTTTGATTCCACAAGCTCATTCCTTGGGGGCGAACACGGTTGTTTCGAGAATAACCGCAGACGTAGCGTAGACCGACTGCTAAAAAGTTCTGGACCACAAACTTCTTTTCATAAAAAGGTGACCGTGGAAAGAGCATGTCTTATCTTGACTCCTGGTGGCCATTAAAAGGTACTTAACCACGAGGCTCGAAGTAGCTTCGATCCTAAAGTGCAAAAAAAACAGCGTTTGGAACGACACTGGGGAGAAATAAATCATTGGACTTGGGCATAATCTACGGATGAGTTGTGTACATAGGCGGAAACGGGATTATGCTCACCGCAAATCGACATTCCGATATGCTATTGTCAGAATGACATTAACGTCTTGGCGGATTATTTTTAAAGCTTTATTGCTTTCGATATTGCTTGGTCTGCATAAAATAAAGATATATTTTATCCACTGGAGCAAATATTCAGTACGTTGTAGTAGGTTACGAGCACCCCGTACTTGATTTATTACGGCTTGAGACGGCGCTTCTATTGCTTTTTTCCTTCATACTCCGTTATCCACAGTTTGCCTTGCACTTCCGATTCCACATTCGGCGTATTCACGTTGGCAGTTGAACAAGTCCATGTGTTATGTTATGACTTTGTTTTTGCACTCCTCGCACACTCACTCTCTTCCTCACCTGTTCTTGTTTCAAAGCGAATGTGTCATTTGATTTCCCTTTTCCACTGCAGGAGAGGCTGGCACTAACGTCACCAACAAAGCGTGAATCAATTTTGAAACTTTCCCCGCATCGCATTAGCACCTCGAGTTACCACGGATCTCCGAATGCGGTAAAACGGGTTCGACACGCATGCACAAGTTGAGAGCGAGTATTCTTTCCATTTCTCTAAAGTTTGCGAACATATTAACTTTCTTTGTGTAATTTTTGCATTAGTTGTCGACACGCTACAGGCTTAGTACGAGAAGTTGTTAAGGCGAGAGGGGCAGAATGTTGCCTCGTAAAATTAAATCAACTTTCTCTTCCGTGCGCCCATGTATCAGCCAAGCGTCACATCCTTTCATTCGAGAAGATAATCAGAAAGACCGAAAATTTGAAGTTCGCCACTTCTTCGAAACCAGTTTCGCGGCATAAAATTCCCCTTCCACACCTGCTTTTGGCAATATTCATCATCCTCCTCGTGAAAGCATGTTTTTCCCACACTATAATTCATGCGAGGGAAATTTATCTCGGAATATTTTTGAATACATTTTCACAATGTTCGTCCTTGAACGGCATTAGCAACTCTGAGCGCACTTCACTTCATTTTGGGCGGAAAGTACTTACGGCAGATAACAGATCTGAAGTTTCAAGTACTTTCACTGCACGCTACTACATGCACGTCTGTCAAAAGTAAAGCTCCACGTGTGAGCTTGGCCGGTGACAGTTTTGAAAGGATCCGTGGACTGTCTCGTACTTCAGACGTCAGTGTCACACTGCATAGCATACTGTTAAAGGGAAGCAATGTCATAAAGACTATATGTGCTACAGCCCAGACGATTATTTCCCACTGGAAAGCTGCGGGAGGTAATAAACAAGTCAGTTTATAAACGTTAACTGTTTTGGCGAAAGTTCAACGCGAAATCATTTGTACGGGCCCTTTGCGCGCTGACTGTAATATCCGTGTCATTTATGGAGTAGCAAACATGGAGGAAGCCCTGGCCGGCTAAAACTCTCGGCAACTCAACAGATAAATGTTTGGAATAAGTTTCTTCTAATGGCAATAGCACAGGAAATGTATGAGAAGAGCTCAAAGTTTTGCAACATAGGTCATTCTTCCTGCTCACAGTCCCTCTTCGCTATATTTCCGCTTCCTATTTTTATATGGATTTTTATGCCTTGGAACTGTGCCTATCTGTTGTAATTTAGAATTTCTCTTCTACTATCTCAACGGTGAACAGCTTCAGCCCTTCCGCCTACCCCAAGGACTGAGGCGGGTGTCACCCACGCTTACTCTTGAAAACCTCCGCATTTGGTTCACCGCCTAAAGCTTTTACCGCCTGCAAGAAAAACTACAGCCGAACCGTCCCGTTACTCCAGACCAGTGGAAAGGGACTGATTTTATTAGCTGACAAGGGCGGTTTTAATTACGTGAGATGTTGCTTCGCTCCCAGCAATGCACTTCAGGTCAGCTAGTTTGCTTATAGTTCTCACGTTTATTTCTGCTGCCCTTCCTGCATCTCCAAAGAAAAAATATCAAAGAGAAAGTAATTCGTAGTGAAGAGTAAGCTGGAAAATCCCAAAGTCGGCATGTGAAATCAGGAGAGGAGTATTGTGCCGAGGAAAAGAAATTTTTTTTAATTAAATCACTGCGAAGCCACAAAATCAAGATGTTCCTTTTCGAACGGCAAAAGTCACAAAAACTTCTCATTTTACGACATGCCAACCCATACAGTAAAATTATGTTGCCGGTGAATTTTTTGTCCTTTTCGCGACATAAAAAGCGAGAATGTTTGCGCCGCTAATTTGACGAAATCACCAGGCTACTCTCACTTCAAATTGGAATGAGACTCTTCATACGACCCGTTCTAGTTCTACACTCACTGCCGTACATACGGACATTTAGACGGCCACAAGACGACTGTAGGATTTTACGCAATTCTCTGGGATGAAAATATGCTGCGAATATAAACAAGCTGCCTTCAAAGAATACATTATGTATTTCATGCAGCCAGACTTTAAGTGCTTTTGCCAACACGCGCTAATGGGTGCCAACATGAGACGAGAGCGAGAAGTCGTATCCTCGCCTCCTGCTGCTCCATTCACTTTGACTTTCTCCTCGGCGGGAAATCAAATTAATTTAATGCACCTCTCCATTACTGGAGATAGTAGCTTCTGCACTGGAAATACACTCTGATAAGCCCCCGACCCATCTTTCATGTGCAACAATCTTGTCAGGAATGCCAGTTAACCATACTGTCATTAGGATTAAGCGGGGGTCTTGTACCAAAAATGATATGCAATTCGTTAGTGTCTCTCCCGCAAAGCACGGGTTTCCATCTTGTTTCAGGCGGGGGAATTCCAGTCCTCGCGTCCCTTTCAGTGTGCGAAATCTTATTTCTCCGCGCTGAGGAGGAACGACAAGCCCATTTCATTCTCGCCCTTAGTCATTTTCTCTCAGCATCCGACGCAATTATGTCTTCAGACAATCCAAGTAGGCAATATATTACACAGCAAGCCGCCCGCATCTCTCGAACCGCAGGTGCGCAAACAGCTTATCCCCACTAAAAGTCTCTAGTGAATATTGGCTTCGGTTTCCAATCCAAAGAGTAAACATGCACTTCAGCCCTTAATCAAACGGTATAAGATGCTTTCATTCCGGCAGCGCGGGAATGAAAAGCATTATGCCCATTATGAACCTGTCTTTCAACCAGGAACAAGGTATGAGAACAATCCTTTCACTAGGAGAAAGTCATAGACGAGTTCAATTCCCACTATCGCACGGACGGAAGCGACAAAAACTGCCGATTCGAATTAGGTAGTTCCTGTTCCTAACAAGGTGAGAGCGTCATGTCCCAGCTTGTATCACCCGCCCCTTCACCAAATCTACTATCTGTCTACTTAGAAATTCAGCTCACATTAGTTAGTACACGTGCATTATCATGCTTGATTTCCCAATTTTTCAATTCAGGGCTTTTCTTCCCATCTTGTCGATCGTCGTAGACGAGGAAGAGTGCTAGAACTCGTTCTTGTATGGAAACCAGTCGTAATTTTCCAAATTACACTAATTTTCCTTCAGCATAATTTGACTTTGCCATAAGACTCCTTTCACCATGCTTCAGGTACCCTTTTCACCAGCTCCGGAACCGGGATACTATTGACCGTATTCTCAGCGGATTATTTACGCTGATTCTGTCCAATCTTATTGTACATCCCCCTTTTGAAATGGAGATAGGAGGTCAGAAGTCTGCAGCTCCTTCGAATCTGTTTGAATCTCATCATTATTCTTCCCTGTGTGCCAGTAGCTCACCAGATTCAGTACACGTTTCTGCAGCATCTACTCCAAGCTTTCGTGCTATTGTAGCTATTGAGAACAAATTTCGGCTTACTACAAAGCTGCATATGGCGCATTTTCTCAAAACTTGCAGTATTCCTTCCCCGTCTGTCAAATCGTTGTGCATTCATACACTCATCCATGTTAAATTGCTATTTTTTAGTAACTGTGTGTCGGCAGCAACATTCTCAGGTCAATCAATATATACAAATGACGACAGAAGAACTCGGCCATAGCTTGTAGCTACGCCAAACTTATCTTTATGACATCTCCGCATTGCAGATTCAGAGACGTCCTTTCCTGAACGGTTTCTGCAATTTAAAAGTCACAAGATCCTCAAGATCACGCTCTACAGTGTTTTTTAATGCAAAATTTCCAGTAATTCCCCTGCGTTCACTATCCATTTCTGTCAGCCATCCTCGAAGAATTTTTTCCAAAACGAACGGTTAGTACACGCTGTACTGAAGACGATGGATGCTCAAGACAGTGCAGAGTCGGCAGATGCCGTATAATAAAAGCTAATGTAAGCAATCCATAGCACAAGCTGATACATGCCAAGTCCAAAAGGAGAACCTATGCGCTTTGCCAAGCTCTTGTTGTAGTTTGTTCCTTGTAGAATCTTGACATTGTAATTGTAACGCTCGTAAGATTCATCACAGACGGATAGAAGCTTCGGTACGAGCAAATTCAAAAGGCGGTAGCATCTACTGTACTTAAACGTCAACTCACCACGAAAGACTTATGGAATTTGCCAAAATTATTTCCGTAGAACAACTCCTTGGGAATTGCCGAGATTGGGTATCTTCACTCTTACATATTGCGGATGAAGCATGAACGACTGGGTTTGGTCCTTTTAAATTTCCATAAATATCTCATGGTGTAATCTTGAAAGGGAAAGGCCTAAAGTTACTTATTCCGCAACCATATTCAAGAAAAGTTTTGAGGATTCGTGGGGAAATAAGATGCCGAGATTCTGTACTCTAAAGATGCCTTTTACTATCAAAACCCTGTTCAAAGATAGGAAAGACGTGGCCTGTGGACTTACATCATTTAAACCTTACGCATTAGTCTGTGTGCTTGCCTAAGGTCATACTTTGGAAACCAAATGAGGAGGAAACTTTCTCGAGGTTTGTAACAATAAGACATGCGGAGTATAATTCAAGACCAATATTTTCCTTCCGTCCTCCTGCCAATCCCCTCTGCGTGCAATGCTCCCTCATCGGATAACTTTCACCGCGACTTTCAACAACACGTGCGGTATTTGAGGGATTTCGCACCCTTTACATATTGCACGTGAGGGAATCATGTTACTTACGAGGGGAGCAGCGTATCGTCAAGTCACTAAAGCCTTGGTCCATAGCTACCATGGAAAGTATAGGTTCACGTGTCTCTCATAACATGCCGATAGATAGGGATTGAAATCAAATTTGTGAAATCAGAATCTCTTGCTCACGGCGAAGTAACTTGATAAAATGCATATCACCCCAAGTCATTTTTTCTTCCGAGCATGTCAGACACAGCCAAATTCCTTTAACTGCCAAACTTTTTATAGCAGCCTGTGTTTGGATTTCACCCGAGCTTCTGCAGACATGTATGAACATGTCGAGGATGTCTCTGTTGATACACTCAATGGTGAATTCCCTCAAAAAATCACAGGACGAACCATGAAACTGATCCGTTGAAAAGTCTGGCGAATATGCCCTTAGTCAGTGCATACATTGTAAGGGACATATACCACATCGCCAGTGCCTACACATGAGGATTTAGCTCAAGTCTGCCATTTACGTAGAAACCAGTTTAACATGTCAATTTACATGCAAATAGACAGAGACAGGTTGGACTTTGAGACATGACAAGATTCTAAAATACTTACCATCCAATATACCACGGCTGGGCGTATCTGTCCTCTGACATGTTAAAAACTTCAGCCAAGTTGCGGAATTCTGTCACGTAGGGAAAAAACAAGCAATCTTCACCTTGATGCTCCAGTGATCTGCTTCCTTCCACGTAAATATTCTGAAATCAGAAGAGTGCGCTCCTTATTATTACGCTGTAACTTCGCCCATCTCAATGGTCGACAGGCTGACAGGCAATTTATGCTGTCAAATGCTTTTTATACCTTTGCAGTTCGTTCTAATGCTAATCTTTCACGTCTTCGTATTTTACAGAGGTAGGCCTAGTGCCTCATCGTTATTGCTGTAAATGATACCAGTGCGTGCTTTTAAGAATTTCAAAGGTCAAACCTCTGCTTTGTCTCACCTTAAAAAAGGAGAAGGAAAAGGATTTTGTAGCTGTCCAGTTCACCATAGCATCAGTTATGACAACCGGTCTTCCACTGTAAGCGTACCTGTACATGGAAGCAAATAAACCGTTATTTCTTACTTACGACTTTCTTCGGTACAACTGGGTATAAGGTTTTGATGTTTCAAGAGTGCATGTGCATGCGGCTGGCTTTTCACAAGATGAAATTTTCCAAGCATGTATATTTTACGAACCACCCCACTAACTCATCATCGTCATTGTAACGCAATTAAGCTCATTATATTCTTATCTGAACGTATGATAATTGCCTCCAAGTCTGTGCATATTTTACAGACCATCACATAATGAATTCAGAAGCTGGTGCAAATGAAATTACCAGTATGCAATTATTGGCAAGGGACAACATCCAAGTAACCTCAGCACAAAAGCTCGTGGTAATATGCCATGAATGAAGCAAGGGGTAGAATACACAGGGCTGGGGCATTTTATGGTGGCTCGATTCATTGTGCCATCAGACAGAGCGCCCTTCTCAAAGCGACTCGGAAACATGTGGGCAGAATTAGCAAATGAGTTTGATCCTCTTGCTTTTATCTTTCGCTTTTATGTGTGCATACAGGTTGAGTCCCGAGGAATATCTTTGATTTGCGCCTAAATGGATGCGACTAAAATGAGAATTTACCCTTATTCCAAAAGTCTTTCCTGCCTGGACAGCACCGGAGTTGCCTGGGTCGGGCTCATGTAAAATGTATATTCTCGCTCCATTTTACACCGGCCTACCAGACTAGGATCAAGGACCAGTCCCATTCCAAACTTTCTATGCTCTACAAAAGCTTTGCTCAAGCCGCCCTGTTCGTGAGATAGCCTAACTGGGGAATTTCACCTCGACTTTTAGATAATGTATTCCCTCGTGACCCTTTTGTGTTTCAGCAAAACCCTTGGAACTGATCATATGTAAACATGGTATTCGCAGTCCTTGCATTCCCCTGCCCATATATCCATTTGCATTCTCCTTTATCATCCCGGTGGGAATTACACCTACAGGGAAATTACACCATCCCGCATCCGAATACCGAATCGTCGTCCATCTCACACAACCAACAGCAACCCTTTTGTCCTCCTTTCTTTCTCCCACGTGCCTTCGTCTCTTTTCACTGCTGCCAAAACCGGAAATCGTTGATCGTTCCTAATCAGAAGGTGCACTTACAATAAGTTCAACCCTCCTCCTTTGAAATTATCCTACCTTCATTTCTTGTCGTCTTGAAACGTCGGCACAAAAGTTCTGCTGTTTTATCCCACAACTCCGTGCTCCACAGCCCACGACCGGTGCAGCGCATTCCTTTGATATGTTCTGCACTACAGGGCTGACTTTTGCAACCGTGGTGGCAGTGACCAGCTTTCCACAAAGACTCCGCTTCTACATCTCAAACGAGGAAATTACCCCAATCTTTTAGCTCAGAGCTGGTAAAATTCAATCACCCACTAATCTGTCCAATCACTTAACTAACCTTCCGCTCCATTCGTTCCTGAGATTTTGTGCACCAAGAAAAATGTACGCATGTCCTGCATCACTGCTTACTCCCACCGAACTTTTAATCCGGTAGCTTGACCTCGCCGTAGCATGGCCTGCAATACTTTACACAACACCGTTAATGCCACTCCATTGAGAAAGCTTTCTTTTTCCGGCTTATTTCCTCCATCAGCACGGCAGCTAAGCAGGTTTGCTACTTTCACTTCGGCCTTGCATCCAGATCCAGTACTTGCCGTTCTCGCGCCTTCTTTCATCCCCAAAGTGGGATTTTCAGGCTCAAACAAACTCTACTCTCTTACCCCATTTCGAGTTAAGTGCACATGGCGCGTAAATTCGCCCGGATTTTATTATTTAATTCCAGTGTACTTTAGCCCAGCTTCTTCCATGTTCTCCAAATACTTATCTCATCCAATTCCCCTTAGCTATGCATACGTGTAATGGCAATGACACAAATGCTCGATCGGTGTAAATTAAAGCCGTATGCTGCAATATCCCCGGAGCGAAGAGATGAGCCAATCTAACGATTCTTACAGAGACAGAGGATGTTGTTGAAGCTGTTACGTTACTAAATCTACTGTATATGCTGTCACAAAAATTAAGCAAAATTACCGACTGTTGCCAGTATCGTTCTTAGAAGTCTGGATTGGAGCGTTTTTCATAACAATAACTTGAAATTTTGCTAAAGGGTGGAAGTTGACGATAATCGCTGTGGCATCTTTTTGTAAAAAAAAACTTTTGTATCGGGTAAAAAAGGAAGCAGAGAAATGTGAATGATTTCACGATATGGACTCAAGTCGTGGCATGGATTGGACTATAGCTTAGACAACATTTCCATTGCAATAATTTTCAGAGCTGCTCTGCATTTTCATTTCGTTTCGTCCTTATTGCTTTCCCTCATGTGACATGACATAGGGAATATATATGAGAGCGGGGCTTTTTTACTGTAAGCTCCTTTCTTTGCACATAATGTACGTGAGGCTGTCATCGGATGACATGAAAGCCCTTCCATCTTACATTATTTTCCCTCCTATTCATATATATTGAAACGCTTCCAACGTTCCATCTCTTTAAGAAAAAGTGGAAGATCATGTCCGCGTCACATCTAACTGGCGAATGTGTAATGGAAACAGCAGATATGGAAGTCGAAACAAGGCCCCAAGGTGTAATTTCCCTCCACACATTCTTCCCTAAAAGACTGGTATTTAAGCAACAAGATCCTACATTTTTTGGCTGTTCCTTTCTTTCGATAAACATATCCCAGAATTTTGCGGAACCCCTGCCTTTAGAATAGACGAAATTCTCACTACTCAATGCCACAGTTTTTCCAGGCTTTTAGCATGCAACATGCACTCTGTATTGACAGGCTGCGTGGATTGGTTCAAAGTCTTACACAGTAGCGAACAATGCTCTTTTCCCTCCAGCTTCCAGCTTTTCCTCGTGGGAAAGAAACCTTAAGACTTCATTAAATCTTCAAAAGTCTTGGGAAGCTGGAGGGAAATGTGCGCCTCTGCCACATTAACTCTTATTTAGTCTGCAGCAGAACAACTCCTTAATGCAACAGTGCTAATAACTTTTTCAATGCTGCTCGTTCTGAGAATCCTGCGATTATTTAGTGCCACTTTAAAGTACACGTCTAATGAACCGATGACTTGTTCATTTCAGCAAAATAATGCATTGTTCCGTCTGTATCCTAATTTTTAGTAGCTTAAACAGCTAATTAAAAACGAAGCTGCCGCGTGTGCTGATGAAGCAAGAAACTTTTAATCATAATAGAGCCGCTGTGAAAATGCCTAGCAGAGCTACATCTTCAAGGTAGTAAAATACTTCAAAAGGGGAAGAACAATTTTTGAATAGCTGAGACAATTCCACCCTACCATATCAGTTCCTCAAATCGTTGAAATCACATCGGGAGCAAACCAGCCCAACTCGCCTCAACCTTAATTTCAGAAACAGGAATTAATAGGACTATTAAATAGCCCGTATGTTTCCAAAAATCTCGGCCATGGAGATGGAGCCTTAGCTGACGCTATGCAATGAAGAGTTGTAATTTACACTTTCCTCTCTCCAGGGTATCATTATCCCGATCCGAGGGTAAATGCTCATGTGCTGCTGAAACTACAATTAGTACGAAATACGTAAAGAGCTTCATCGACCGGCATAACCCACCAGCTTATGCAGCTATGACCGGACGAAGGCATAGTCTCTCTTACTTCCCTTTCCTGCCTGGATTGCGCCCTTATAATTTAGTCTTTTAGATTTGGATCTTTATAGAGGAGTGAGTTAATGGCATTTCTTGCCATGTTGCTGCATGCATCTAAATAGCTGGATGCGGGCATTTTTGTGTAACTGCGGATACATCGAGTTTTCTTGTTTTTATGTTTTCGCAGAATTGCTGTGTAGCTCTTTACACAGAGTCAATGAGAATATTAGGTTGCTTTCACTTTCAGCTTTCATCTAGCATTGATCTCCAATGCTTCAAGATTTTGAAAGTTGGTATTGGTTTAGGGGTATTGCAATATTGTTGAATGGTCTCAAGTAATAAAGTGACAATATTCTCACCGTTGTTCAAATTCGTGCGGCGAAATATCACGTACCCGATCCGCACTACTGATATTTTCGCAGAAAGAACAAGAGACAGGCGGCCGGAACCATTCCATGGCGATGTTTGGAGACTCGATGGTGCACTAGAAAAAAAGGGGATGTTTTCTTGGTTGATTATTCGGTAAACAAAGAATTTATCAACTATTCCAGCTTGCTCTTTAAGGTCGCCGGGAAGGGAATTTAGAGGGAAGCATTCTCTTTCTGATTCAAGTCACGAACCATGTTCCAAATTGTCTGAAGCATCCCGAGCAAATATTTTGATAAAACGAATTTTACAAAATTTTGCTAAGATACTGTTCAAATATTATCTAGAAAATTTTAGCGGGAGCAATGTTCCATGCAGGGAAAGCGAGTAATGGAACGTTTCCTTGTTCGAGAAAACGCGTAGGTTGCCTCGGGCTCGTAGCCAATAAAACTCTTGAGGATCTCCTAGAAATTGCCTACTCGAAGAAGGTCAGGATCTCAGAGAAATTGCCATGTTCTCTGTATGACGGTGCTAGCTAGGTAAAGGTAATTAACAGCTTATGGCTGGCGCTGGCCTAGCCGGAAATTCTGGGGTAACCTACGGGCAATCGGACGTTAAGGTGGAGGAAGAGGGGGATGATCTTGCGGTACTATACTGATTTCCTGAACCGTGACACGGAGGCGTATATTCCAATGAAGGAAATCAAGCACAAAGAATTAGCGATGACTGACGTTATTAGATAATGTGCATTAGTCTTGTCCCTAGGAATCCAGGGTGTGTTATTAAGTATACGGGTGGAATGTAAACCCGAGGAGTGTATACTATATGGTTTGCGGCTGTTCCAGGGCTTATCGCGAAGTTGTAACAAATGGCAGAATAAATCATGTAATCGTTTTATCCCGCAGTTCCCACCATGCCTTTCAGTTCATTAAATTAGACTTTCCTTTGTTTTTTTTCACTCCATGTCTTGCCGTAAGCGTTTTTTAATTAGTTTTCCTGGCACAAGATTTGGTCGCAGCAGTAGGGGAAATTATATCCTCAGCAAGGAAGAAAACATGGAGACAGAGTCAACTTACCCTGTAAATCATGCGCTCCCTCGCACATGAAGGATAAACAGCAGTAGTTCAACGTGACGTTTGGAGAAACTTTATCTAAATTAATTCTAATTACGTGGAGCTTTCGGGACAAAGTGAAAAATATTGGGTGACATTTCCTCCACGGTAACTTCGAGTGCGAGCTTTTGAGTCGCAATATTTTCTCCGCCCTCCGGCAACCTTTCCCTATCTTCATCTAGAAACACAGTCTCAGAGAAAAAGTTTTTAGGAATTTCAAAATCTTTTAGTTTGAATCACAGCATATTGTAGTTTGGGAAGAGCAGTGGGGGCGGCTAAAAGAGCCGCCTGATGGTTTGATATGTGGCAAAAAGTAAGAAGAAATATTAAGCTGCCATTGGATCGTCAACAACAGACTTGGGAGACAGATATTTTACTTACGGAAAAGACACGGGGTAAAGTATTACTATTGCACTACTCATGGTGGGAGCAAAGAGAAAGTTTTCCAGAAGAAAGCCAATGTCTCAAAACGATGATGTCATGTTCATAGCTATTTGGACACAAAGTTGGTCAAAAGTGTTAGCGCAGCATAGCTTTTTCAAAGGCCAGGGTGAAAGAGCCTGAGTGAGACCTACCGGATTCCGTTCATCTAAATCCTACTACCCTGTCTGATCTTATGTTTGAAATGGCAGTCTTCATGGAAGACAGAAACAAAGTATAAGATTCCAAGGATAGAGAATCTTCCACGGTGCGATTCAAGTTTCCAAAAAGTTTAAAGATTGAGCGGAATAATGTTGAAAAAGACTATCCGTTTTCACCCTCAATCTAGCTAAAACGTTATAAGAAAGAGCTGGACTCTGATTGTAAACTGGTTTTAGATTGTGTGTAACCCGAGAAGGTAGTACAATTACTTTGAAAGCCTTCCTTTGCCTTTTGTGGGCTAGGTCAGGTTTACTGGAAAAGTAAAGACCGATCCTCGGAGATACTGACTCCCAATGTTGAAAATCCAGTTAAAAATTAGTTCAAAATGTCTCTGAAGATCCTCAATGTCGAACTTTGAAGGTGCATGTGGATACATGGAGGGTGAAACGAAACTGAGAGAAACTTTGAGTGGCTCAGAATTCTGATCAAGGACTTTCACCATGCGTATCATCCGTTTCTCAGGGGAAAAAGTGGGAGAGAGAAGTCACAGGAATCACATTTTGTTCCCAATCAATCTAATGAAAAAGATATTAAAAGATATTGGAAAGGCTTGAATTCGCATTTTGTCTGTCAGGAAAAAAGAATTTGAGGATTTGTAGAGATTTAACAATGTCTTTTCTTTCCCTCTTCCTCGTGTGATTACTCCTTTTGTAAGCATCTTTAACAGTTTCTGATCTTTTTCTCGGGGCGGGATAACAACTTGCTGGTTGTGAACAGTACGTCTCACATCAAATCAACTACTAATACCTCAGTCCACATCAATAGCACCCTTGTGAAGTAGTATGTACAAAGGAAAACGTAATTGGCAAAATTTTCTCACCTCTACAGAGCTCATATCCACGTTTTCCCATTTGAGCCACATCCGGGTAAACCCGGTACTGGTGTGCAGTTCGAAGTAGAATATGCATGCCAGCAATAAGAAAAACATGCCGAAAATATTTGATTTTGACGGCTTTTGAGGTACAAATAGATGTTTTTTGAAAATTTCCCCTACATGTTCCCACACCCCTTGGCAAACGATCGGAACATGTTCCCAGTTCCACCACCGTTGATTTCCGTCCATCTCGTCCAACCCTTCTTCCGTTTCCCCTTCACGATCTTTCTCAACGCCTGATTTGTCATTGTTCATTGAAGAGACGCAGTTTTCAGACAATAAGGCACTCAGCACGGACTGAACGCTTTTCAGCTCCAACAACTCAGATTCAGAAAGTGTTTTCAGTTTTTCAGACACGTTCCTCATGGCCCGTTTTCCTGAAACAATAAGCGTCGAATAGCCTTTTTCACTTTTGTCCTCGTGCACTTTTCCCATGTTGAAATCTTACAGTCTGATTCTTTCAAAGTCGATTCACACACGGCGCTATCATGTGAAACAGGCGAGATCAGCTTCCTTGTAAATGCTCCTTTTCAGTGGTGTAGGTAAACAGAAAGACTGGCTGTTGGGTAGAATGATCTCCCGGTTTTCTACCCGCTTTCGCTGCCCCTGGTCATGCGTGCCATCCATTTCGCTTTCTATCGTCTTGAAGCTTTCCCTCTCCAGGCAACTAAGCAGTTTGGAGGAGAGACGGCATCAGGAAAGTGACTTTTCTCTGTGTCAGAAATCCTATGTAATCGTTGCAACGTTCTAGTCGTGCATTTTGGTTTTTACTTGTCGGCCAAAAGTAAACAGGACATCGCTTCTTCTTATATCAAGCTATTGCATGAAGATCAAATTAGAGCTAATATAAATACTATTCACAGCGTGCCGATTTTCTTTTTATGAACTTGCAAGTTGCAACTTACTAAAGCATGCACATTATCAAACATATTGTATAAATTTTTCAGCTAAAAATCTATTAATTCTGTATCTGTAATGAGCCCGAGTCTTCAATTCTTACATAGCTTTAGTCCTCCGCATGTTTGGACCAGTTTCTAACGACGTCAAGTATAATGTATAAGCATTCGTGCAATTTGCATTGACATCTAAGTGATCATAGGAAAATATTCACTTAATGTGAAAGTAGCTGTGCAAGTACATAGTTTTTTGGCGGAGAAAAAATTTATGTGATCTATGATGTGTACGAGCCGCAAGCTCTGAATTACACTTTCAAAAATGGCCAAGCTTTTTCATTAAGAAATGCTTTGCAATCTTATTCCGCACTTTGCTTGAATTACAAAAATGTACGAGAATATTAATAATAGCGTAACGTACTAGAACAATACATAACTAAATGCTATCTTACAGTCACTCAGGAGACTATTTCTTTAATTTAAATTAAAGCATTTTCGGTAAAGACGGATGCGCTAGAATCTGATGTAAACTGATAACACAACTCTCTCACTGGCTGACGCTGCATAAATAGCAAAATCATTCAACTCCAAAGACTCGCTTTGGTGGAAGCAGTATGTGTTGACATAAATTATAACAAATTGCCATATTTAACAACTTTACAGCATCATGACGTTACAGTTCTTCCCGCACGTACTTGGGCTTCAATTCCTCAATTCGCTTAATGAAATCTGATTTTTCAATGCAACCATCACATTCTTCATCCCAAGTGCTCAAAATCTTTTTTAGGTCGCGTACTTTCAGTTTTTTAAGATCAACTGTCTTCAAATCTATCGTTTTTTCTACAGAAAAGCAAAACAAGGCAGCATGAATTTTTGTATCACCATTGTATTGCTTAAGACTCCAGAATGGAACAATGTAACTCACCGTATCTCAGTTCACAAATTTGGGAATCCTTTTTCTTCAGCTTTTCGCAAACCTTGTCAGCAGGCATTTGCCACGACAACGGTTTGGACATCTCCCCTAGAATTCCAGTTGCAGATTCTTCTAAGCCTCCAAGATAGTAACACTAAAAAAGACAATACGTTAACAGAAGCTCTCACATTAAGAACCAAGTGTTTGAACAAAGTCTTGAACGAAGGCAGAAGTAGCGCACTTATTTGACAACTCTTACCAATCTATTTTCCTTTCCTTTAGCTTCCTTACAGTACTTCCTAAATTTGTTCTCAATGGTGGCAGGACTCTTTTTATCTGTATCCGTGAGAAGTGTCCGCAAATTTAGTCATTACGTTAACGCAAACTGCAATTAAAAAATCAGGAATAACGTTAATGCTGCAAATTACACCATAGGATGCATTATTGGCTCACCCTGTCATTTCGCCACATCGTACCTTCACATTCTCCACTTTTTAGCGATATTGACGCTGGGATATTTACTAGAACTAGTAGAGCACCTAATGCTGCTAGTAAATGCGTGTTAGCCATGCTTAAGCCTCCGGTTTTTCGTTTTCAGACTTCTCTGGGATGACTTCAAGAGTTCTAGAACATAATTTTTATTGATTATGGTAAGAATTTTAGGGTTTACAATTACGTGCTCAGAGAAAAATCAATCAATAAAATGCTTACCGGCTTGTGAACTTAAATTGAATATGTCAGTTTTAGCATACAGAAGGAAAAATACGACTGCGAATTACACTCAAAAGAATGTGCGAATTTGTGCTCCTTCTGTATTTGTGTTCACAGTATCAATGAGAGTTTTTCCAATCCCAAATTTTACGTAATTAGCACAAACTTTACCGTTTGACTTAACCAGCTTGCCTTCACTGCTAATGTCGCAGATGCCACTGACATATACTTGTTAGTCTTGTCGATTCGCTGTTTTATACTCATCTGTTCTATCGTGGATCTCTCTTGAAGCCCGATGCTTAAGTTGCAAATAATACATAACACTTTGGTGTTTCGAGATTCGTGTACATTCTATTACATGCGTTCGCATCTCATTGGACTATGAGGGAAGTAGACGTCATCATTCATAGCATTTGAACTCGGGCGGGAATTCTTTCGCGAATTTGTTTTTTATGTCGATTAAACTCATCTTCGCAGTTAATTTCAAATTTAGTTTTTGCTATACTATTGGTCGAAAGAAACACTCTTTAGCTTTGTTAATAACGCCTTTACTTTATTGTTATCATACAAATCAGTTCTTTAGTGAGCACTTAAGGCAAGTGGTCAATTTTGCAAATCATGCAGTGAATTCTAAAAATTACATCAGCGATTGAGTCAGCGCGAACGTGTCACAAACGTGGAACTTTTCCGGTAGAATTATCATGTTCGTATGAGAAACTTGTTAAAAAATTTCAACTATAACACCAGCTGCAATCGTTATTCCGGCTGTCCGAAGCGTAAATCTTCCAAGTTCCCTCACGTCCCTACGACAAGGAAATAACGATGCCTTGTGAAGCCTTTCGCCAAAGTATGACATAAAAAAATGCATGAATTCTGGAACAACTTTAAAATCAGTCACTTACTTGAATTCCTCAACACAAATTGGCTTGGTCGTCTCAAGCTCAATAATGCCATTGGAATTTTTACTCAAGCATCTAGGTTTTAATTTTATCACTTCTCCAGTTCCTCGATGAAGTTGGCTGATTAGTTTCTTAACAATTATTTGTTCAGACATAGAGCCCATGTGGATCAACCCCGAAAAATCCACGTGTCAAAGGAACAGTCATCGCATCGAAAGTAACAACACGGGCACTGAATCTTGTGCTAACTTTAACAGGGTGATTCGGATCGCTCAGTACATGCCCAATGGTGATTGTAGAAGGATCTGCAACTCCTTGTAACGTTAGTAAGACGGGATCACCAGCAAAAGCAGTATTACCAGGTTCATCTAATGTAAGACCTGCAGAATCACAATCTCAATCATATCGTGACTCAATTTGTTCATAGCGACAAGGCAGAAATTGATTTCAATTTAGGATTCTCATACTTTTCACCGTCACAATTTCTCCAGTGGGCTGAATCAGAACTTTATCCATGGGTTGAACCATTCCAGTTTCCACGCGTCCTCCAACGCACAAACCTCCTGGTCCTTTGAAGACATCACTGATAGTTATTCTATAGGGGTTTGCCAACCGGTCGTTCAGGGGGCCGAAGAGAGTCTACATCAAAAATTGCTAGATCAGTTACGTAAAGATACAAGTTAACACTGGTTTGACCGTGCTGTATTCAAGGCTTCGTCCGTCATGCGTTGCTCACCAATTGCACTTAGTAGTGTTGGTCCAGAGTACCAGGAAGTCAAGAGCGGCTCATGAGATGGTTTGACCAAGTTCTCACCAACTAAACCGCTGCAGGGAATAAAAGTAATGTCACTTTCCCGGAAGCCCGCTTGTTTAACAAGAAAAACCAATAATTTTGATTTGATTTCTTCAAATCTCTGTTGCAACCAGCCGACCGTATCCAGTTTATTAACTGCAACTACGAGCTGGTTAACACCTGAAAATTTGCCACTGCAATTTATTGAACATCAAAGTTTACTTAACTAGAGCTGAAAATGGCTTAAATGTTAAGTCACCTAAAGATCGGACCAGTAAGGCATGTTCTCTTGTTTGACCACCGCTCTCAAATCCTGTTTCAAACTCCCCAGTGGTCGCATCAACAACCAAAACTGCTACGTCTGCTTGAGAAGCTCCGGTGATCATATTAGGTATGAAATCTTTGTGGCCTGGTGCATCCAATAAAATCACTACTTTGGTGTTTGTTTCAAACCTTGACTGTCCAACATCCATGGTGATACCTCTAGTTCTGGAAAACAAAATCTGTAGTTTAACGAAATTTGTCCCGAAAAAGTGACTTTGTAAGACAGTTTTTACAATCTTACCTTTCCTGGTCAGTTTCATCCAGTACCCAGGCAAAAGAGAACGACTGTTTACCAAGTTTCTTCGACTCTTGCTCAAATTTGTGCATGGTTTTCTTCGCCACATGACCCAGATCGAATAATAAATGACCCATTAAAGTACTTTTACCCGCATCAACATGACCAATTACAAGCAAATTAAGAAGGTCCTTGCTTCCGCCTCTTTCCTTTTCATACTCTTTCAGAGCTACTTCTGGTCTAAATTCTTTGGTCCTGTAGTCAAAAATATAAGAATGCTCCGCTAAAACCACGTTAATGGATATCATATCATAAAAAGTGTTAACACTAGTTGCAAGCAAGTTACCTAGGTGTCTTCGTTTGTGTATCCTCCGCTGATGGAGTAGGCGATGGTGATTTCATAGCACTTCTTGCTTCGCTGGGGGTAGATGCCCGAGAACGATCTTTCTGGGAAATGTCAAACCCTAATGTTTTTTTAGATGCGACCACCACTTTGACAGACTCTTGAGACGTTGAACCGGTCGGGACCGCAACACCAGAACCAACTGTTAAGACTTTTGTCGGTTGTTCTACGGAATTGCAAGAAAAGATATGACACCTTGATGATCTTTCCTCAAATTCCTCACTGACTGAAACTGCAATGATGAGGTTTCTAAAATTCCTTATTAGTATTATAATGAGTACAAAAATGTAAAAATACACTAGAAGTAAATTTAAAACCACGTATTTTAAGTCCTCTTGACGCTATTCCAGCATTTGCTAGCCCCTTCCTAGTAAAATAAATGCACGTGCTTCAAATAATAATATAAAGATTTAGTGCTGTAGCACATCCCTGTTAAAGTGTAAAAAAGTAACTATAACTGAAATGAAAGTCTTGCGACTATCGAATCTTGACATTAACTTCGAGTATTGGCTACAGACCTAGCTATGCAACATACATTAGAACTTCTATTTATGTAAGGAGAGGATTAAAGTATACAGAATGGTCGATCGAAAACTTTTTCAGTAGAAGACATCTGCCACACAGCTAATAATAACGAAAATTTGGGCCAGCCAAAATCTAAATTAATCAACAAGCCTTATTATTATAAATTAATAGTCGTGATGAGACAAGTCCACTGCTCCTGTCCGACTTCGCGCCTTCAATTGTCCCTTGGAACAATCGTTTCTACTTATTGAATTTTCAACTGTAGGCTTTTGGTAGCCAACAGCAGGTCGGTTATGGATTTGAGCAAGCCTCACAGTTTCATCGGGCGATGGGATGTCAAAACTGAAGCACTTTTCACGAAACACTGAAGTCAAAGTATTCCAGCTTTGGTTATAGCGAGCAAATCTGGCTTTCTTTGAACCATCGCAGGGAACCGCAATTCTACTTCCCAAAAACGATGGACCACCTTGACAAGGATTAGACTGGGCTAAACTTGCTGGTTTTAGGTTATTCTCAGTAGAGGCTTTTGAAATACATCCTGAAAATTCTGCATCGTTTTTGAAATTTGGAGCGACATTACTTTTTGAAGGGACGGAACTTTCGAGCTGAGAAGATAAATGTTGGTTACATGTAAGCTGAGAGTCAGACATCTGTATTAAGTTGCTAAGAAGAAAATTTCTTCTAATATCCACATTTTTAAGGGCATCTCTTACATCCGAAGCACTAGACACTGAGCGGAGCGGGTTCGCCTTAGCTTCATCAAGATGCGGTTTCGACTCTTTAATACCATTTTCTTTGCACAGGCTTGGTTGGGCTACAGGTTTCATGCCGGATCCATACTTATTTTTGTTTCTGAATAACATGTTCTTCACACTTCCAGCCTTGCCATGGCTACTCAGCTTGTTAGACGCAGACAAAACTGAACTTATCACATTAACTTCATGCGAGTCGGACGGTAAAGTGGCTGGTGAAATTGAAGCGATCGGAAGAGCTGGACTTTCTGTTTTAACCGTTTTTTGGACACTCAGCAAATGGCTTAACGCCAAATTATCAAGCATGGACATTGGCGGGGCACTAGCAACATCATTTCCTTGTGCCATTCCTAAATGTGCAATCGGTTTCTCTTCTACAACATTATTTCTGCTATAATTGCATAACTTAGAGACTAAATCTTCGAAATCTTACCTTATCAAGAGTAAAAAACATTGACCACCAGCCCAATTCGTCCATATCACGGAGAGGTTTCAGAAAAATAAATAAAAAAACTTTTGTTAGCTTCATTGACAACATCCGTAAAGAATTGGTGGCTGCACCTCGGCTGATAGGATTCTAACCTGATTTTTTATCATTATGAATTGTATCTCTTTCTCTTTTGACTCCTTGCGGCGATGGCTTCGAAATTTGAACTTGAACTGGAGGACCTTCAATTCCAACAATCAATGAAAATTCATGTTGAGTGTTTCGGCTACATATAAAGGCATTCATGTGCATGACACAAATTGATAATTACCTTGATTCGCGGCTGTTCGGCTTTGAAGACACGCATTCAATGCTTTCTCACAGTCAAAATTGTGTTCTAGAATCATGTTTTTGATCTCGGACTCCGTGAAGTTATCTCCCACACAATTCTGAATAGTTTCTAAGCATGACTTGAGTTTCAATACTTCTTCAGCACCAAGATGTGACACGGCTTCGTTAATTGTGAGTGAATGGAGCCGTTCTCTAGCTTTTTTGGATTCATCATCACTTTCTTCTTCAGGTTCTTCAGCAATGTTTTGCTCTGGACAAATTGTAAAACCCGAGTTCCCCTGAGTTCTTGAGCGATCATACATATACTGAGAAACTGTAAAGAATTGCTTTTAGACACAAATTCTCATTTTTATGTTGCCATTTGATCTTAAACAATAGATATATCTTACCACTGGGACTGACACAATAATCGTCTTCAACGGAATGACCATAGACATCATCGTAATCAAGATCTGCATACGCAAATAATGTCAATAAATTTCCGTATTTCTGTCCAACCTGTGCCACATATGATTTCAAGACGTTATGATTCTTACCATCATCGTATTTAAGAGTACGCTGTACATTGCGGTGACGGGACATTGCAGCGGTGATAGAAACAGCAATTAGATAGAATCTATTAAAGTATGATTAAATGTCATATGGTTCTACTAACAGAACTAAAATTTTTCTTCAGACGTGAATAACAGCTACTAATGCCATATTGTTGTAGTCTAGGAAATTGAATGCCGTTAAATTGTTGAGAAAAAATCGAACCAAGCAAAGAGTATCAATTAAACTTTAAGATAATTCTACAATTCATAACTATATTACTATGCGAGTTGGTTATCAAATTCTGTTAGAAATTTTAGCTGCAGTTGAAGGTGACACGCAAATCATGAATTACGGACTATATATGTATTAATACGTAACGCACTCCGGGAGCATCGGCGATTTAAAGGTCGACTAACTTAGCGCACTCCTAATGAGCACAAAGAGTGTGAGCGTGAAGACAACTGACAAATCTTGCAACGCACAGATCAAAACATTGATCCGGCGATTGTGACTGCCGTAATAAATTGATTCAGTCACTCGTAGTGCGTCATAAAACTACAAGCACCATCTTCGACTTCCGACCTTCCGACAAGGTCAAAGTTTCAAATTAGCCAAGGTAAATTAAGGATCTTTTCGGGCAGCCACTTCAGATCAGTAAATAGCAGTTAATCAAACCGAATGAATGAAACATCCCGTTTTGTGTTAAGGTTTTTTCAGGCCTTATTTGAGAACTCTTAATTTCGGATCCACAAGTTGTCGCTTACCCGATCAGCCCCAAAATGCTGAAAATCCAAGCTTTAGCAACCAGGTAAATGAATCTCATTACCAGTACTTGTCAGTGGGAAAATCAGGTTAAAAGAAAGGAATTACGTCGTGTTTCTATATGCGTGATGTTAGTGTGTCATACAATTTCAGATGCCGACCTGCACTTTCCGCTTTCA
>VRMD01000341.1:0-29037 GCA_009872375.1 Sminthurides bifidus
AATACGTCAAAACTGAGGTTTGATTGAATTCAGTCTTACCTGTGTTCGAAACTCTTGTTTAGAACTAGAAAATTTACAAGCATATGTGACATTCAAATTGCAGTGGACACCTAAGAGCGATTTCCATGCTATGGACTGCATCGATTTGATTATGGGAGGAGCAAGAGACGTTCATTCTCGTATTAGAGATTACTACACCCGTGACCGATCCACGCCCCGTGTCGACAGCTTCTGGGGTGGCAAAGAAGATATTACGGCTGCAACCGGATGGGAAAAGGATGGTCAAACGGTGCTGATTTTCCGCCGCAAAATCCTTTCTTCAGATGAATTCGATCATGATCTCAATGGAGAACTTCACCTGATCTGGGCTCGTGGTCAAGAGCCGGCTGAATATTACCACCGACCTGCCTCAGGTCTAGAAAGGGAAAACCCTAGCGTGAAAGCTTTCTATGCTCCTGACGAAATCAAATACCACGGTCATGGTGCTCAACGTGGTATCACTCGAGGCAATCTCCTCAAAGAGTACGAGACCCTTGTGAACGGTGGAACCACCAAATCCGACAGTGATCAAGGCAGCTGTAAAAATTCTTGGTCTTACCCCACGGGCTGCACTTCCATTAAGGATAGCACCAATCGTTGTTCGTACGTAGCAACATGGGAATACCAACCAGGATCTGGAACCGTCAAGTTTGTAGTTCAAACAACCCAGGAAAACAAATGGACCGGTATTGGCTTTGCAAGCAGTCCATCGATGATCAACGCTGACGCTGTCATAGGTTGGACGTCAACCCTTGGTCAGTTCTTCATTTTCGATTCCTTCATGTCCACTCGATCTGCACCCGCCTTGGATTCTAGCCAAGATATCAGTGAAATGTCGGGTGTTTATGCGGATGGAGTTCAAGAAATTAGATTCACAAGACCCTTGGTCACAAGAGACAACAAGGACGTTCAGCTCGATCAGTGCCAGTTCTTCCTGTTCCCAGTCAAAGGTGGAAATTACAATGCTCAAAACAAAAAGATTTCCAAGCACGAGCAAGTCCCGATCTCGTCATACGAAAAGGTGTGCATTCCCACCAAATGCAAACCCCCGAAACCGCCACCACTCCTCCGTTACCAAGTAGGTATTAAGTTGACTGACATAGCTCCTTTTGACGACGACGAGCGCCCTCAGAGGAAGGAGGGCTTGACCCAGTTGACGAACCGGATCAGGAGGGATTTGGAGTCCAAACTGAGATCAGTCGAGGGTTACAATTCCATGGACCTTACGGACGTCAAACAATTACCAGGGAACGAAATCCAAGCTCAGCTGTACGTGAACGTGATGCCCAAGTCAGAACTTGCAGCTGAAGACAAACTGAAGCAGTATATCCAGGACACTGTTGTCAAGATCCAAAATAGCAATTACAGGGTGGAACCAACATCCCTGAAGATCATTTCTCAAGAGCCAGAGATCACAGAGGCGGAGGCTAGCGATGGCACCTCTGCATTCATCCATAGCTACCGCACATGGATTGTTGTAGGCTGCGTGACAGTGCTGATAGTTTTGGCGTTAATTCAAGCAATAATTACAATCGCCAAAAGTAGCAAATCAGCGTCTCAAAAGGTACATGCCGTTCACCCAAACATTTATCGTATGGATAGTACTAACCAAGATGAAACTTGACTAGATTTAGCCGCTAAACTAAACTAACGTTACCAGTATCGGTGATGGTACGTAAACTACACTCCCAGAGTGTCCAATATTGCGGTGCTGCTCTTTGAGCTGGCTTCGCTTTTTAGAAAACTATTGTGTCATCTTACCTTCTCTTACTGTTTGCAATGCCATCGCTTGCCCTCAAGGTGATTCCGGACGGATCAGCATGAGGAGCGTCTGGTCCTTGTTAATAGAGGTCGGGAAAAGCCATTTTATCTCGTCGACTGACACACGCTACCGACATGTTTCTTGTTGCCCTTGTTTCGCTTTTATGGTTTTCAATTTGTGAATGCTGTGAGAGTTGTGCTTTACGTAATGTTTCGTTGTGGGCACTAGATGTTACGGCTTGATGTGTTTTCTTATTTTAGACTGTTTCAGCTTGGTTCCACGCAGAGGGGATTTTTTAAAGCATGGATATTTTTATTTGCTGATTAAAACATTTTCATTTCCTTTGACATGACTGACCAGGGAGAAGGAATGCTGAACATGAATCTTCAATTCATTACAGGGTTCTCGGTGCGGTAGTTCTGGCATGGCCTGGAGAGATTATTCGGAAACTAACTACGGCTACGATGCCTACGAAGAGAAACAATACAACACAAACATGATGCAAATGCAAGCAAATCCAGTACACTCAACAGACATGCACAGCCACGGACCGCGGCAAGGATCACACATGAACAGATCGGTACATTCCCATGATCCTTCGGGACAAAACTACGATTCTATAATGAGGAATGGTAACGATCATCATTATGCACACCGTAATGGTTATAGCACCACGGATGGGAGCCACATGGACGGCAGTACCGCCCCTCCTAGTTATAGGTCACTTCAGCGTGGGCCCAACCCGCCACCCTCTCACTACCCGCATGGTGGCACCATGTCAACTTCGTCGTCTAACTTGCAAAAAAGCACCGACTTCTACTTCATGCCTTCACAACGTAAATACTCTGGTGAAGTTGTTCGAGTGTTTGTAGATCATAACAATAAGCGGGAGTAGTTGTCAGAATCATGTACTAATAGTCGTGTAGCTGCGCGCCCGCCATCAGCTTATCACTTTCACAGTTAAGGGTGAAATCCCGCGCGCCCAAGCCAGTCACTTAGTTAATGTTATAGCAACCTTTAAAAATGACGTTTTAATCCAGCATGTAGCTTATGACTTTATTTGGCCAACTCATCCTGAGGTATTTTGTGGTGGTTATTTTTTTAGGGTCATAGCGAACCAATCATTCACACCTTTTTTTCTTGGGGTTCAAATTTGGCTTCTCTTGCCACCTATCTTAATCGTGGACGATCTTGAGCCAACAGGGATGAATTCTCACGGGTCCTTTATTAGCATTCAATCATCAAGAGTCATCTGTGTATCTAATGATATTAATACTGTACTTGTGTGTCGCCAAATTGGCGGCTTTAAATTTATCAAGGTGAAACTCAGCCTGAGAGAGCGAAAGCCTTACAATTCACAATCTGCAATGTAGCTTCTTTTACATACGTAACTATCGAGTTTCATACCTATAGTTCTGAATCACTTTATTCTTACGATAAGTTAAGTCAAGACTATCGAGTTTTTCGACGGTATTAACATGATTGCTTACGTTTAGACTCTAGAATTTTCGTAGGACCTTCTAATGTTGCGCTGACTGTGCGCGAAAATAAGCGTGTACAAATCAACCCTTCATTTTTAAGATGGCAAGCTCTGCCTGTTTAGTGCAATGTGCTTGAACAACTGATCATGTGATAGTCTTGCAATCACATTGTGCAAGCCCTAAAAGGTGAATTGTTTAAAAAATTCGTACAAAAGTTCAGCACTTGTGCCTACAGTGGAAGGAATCAAATTAATTGCTGTCACAATCACAACACAACGAGTTAATTACGGTGCTATGAGTTTAGATTTACATTCATCTATATAACCTAAAAATAAGCCCCAACTAGCAATAGGGGTGATCTTGTGTTTTTCCTGTCTTGCGCATGTTAGCTGATGCAGTTTAATGCTGTGTGATATTACAAAGCTAACCGGGCTACCCCCGTGGTACCTTGTCACAAGCCATATAATTAAAATGCAAACGAGTAGTAGACGATAGCTGTAGAACGCTAGAAGAAACGTGAACGGAATCATCTAAAGCGTGCAAACGTTGATTTGTGATGAATTATTCAACGAGTGGTGATTGCTTACTCAACTGAGGTACGCAAACTTGTAGTTTTACAAATCGTAGACGATATGATATAACCATGTTAAGTGGTCTTTAAAAACAACTAGACTAAAGTTCTTTGTTCTGGAACTCTTAATCTTGTTGAGTCATAGTCAAGATGGCATTATATGTACGTAGATTAAGGAGCGAGTAATTAGCTCAATTATACGGAAGAATATGTTGCTAACGTGTTTACAAAATTTGAAGGCGGAACAAGAGAAAAGTTCTGTATAGCATTTCCAATTTTATGTCTTAACCTATAGCCTTGCCGCTTCTTACGTCTTGTGAGTACTCGGGAAATGTAAGGAGGGTTCCAATGGAACAGTGCTGACCAATAAACATTTTAAAAAGAGCATAATGATGCGTTCATCACGAGTTTTCCACTCATGTTTCAATACGGGGCATCACGCATACACTGCAGTGGACGTTATTGCCCCTAATGCGAGTAATTTAGTACCGGAATCGTCTACGGAAAAGTTTGGGGAAATGGTTGTTGCAGATGCGTTAATCTCACATGTTATCCCCCGCTTGAAGTTGTTGAGCAACGGGGAATGTGATTGCATTTATTATCGCCCACGTTTCCGTTACTTTGGAAACAGAACGATGGATTAAGCATGGCTGAAAGTTGGAGGGAATGGAAGAAAAACACGCTGTCTGTTTAACATATGTTGATGATAAGTGGAGATCATGTGTGCATTTGTACATGTGGCACTGCCCTGGCAGGGCTGAGACACTGATGACCTTTATTTGATTTCGTGCTTGTCGTTACAGCAAGAGGTATGCGGTTGGACATGTGGTAAGGTATTAGTGGTTGGCAAAATGATGATGGTGATGATGATGATCAGAAAATCAAAAGCAATCTTGTGGTCGACATCTCCGCTGTTTCTTTCGACTAACTGCCCTTTACAACAAACATGGGTTGAAATCGCATTAATACCGACCTTCAACAAGTCCGGGTGGAGAGGAGCGAGCATTCTAATTCTGAATTCGATCATTTTGTTGGAAAAAGATAACACGTTGGAGATAATGGAGGGAAGATACGCGGAGTTGTGTGTAAAAAAACAATAAATTATCATGCCAAAATTGCGACTTGTGCGAATATACGTGAATGCGTAGCTAAAAATTTGTTGCACTTGACCGAAATGATCTGATAAGCCAATAAGCCAAGATGCGAAAGCAAGGTCGGCACACATAACACAAGGACCGAAAGGTTACGAGCGGAGGTAATTGTGTGAGGACGTCATGGCAAGAATGGCCCGGGACCGGTCTGAAAAAATAGAGAGGTTGTAATAAAAAGGTAACAGATATGGAAACAGTGGCAGAGGGTGGATGGATGGCTGAAACTTGATTTAGTGGTGTTAATCCAGCTTTGATTGAGTTGCCGGATTACTGATGGCAAATACCCAGTGCGATAAGAAGGCCAAGTATTTTTGATTAAACGCTGTATCGCATCAAGAACTTGATTTGGACATGCAGTAAAGTTGTAGCAAAGATGCTGATTACCCTTCTACGACTCGGTCTCTCAGTACACGGATTCTCCTGTATGGGAGAATTCTTTTCAAAGAGTATCATTTGGACAGAAAACGGGATTGCTTTTCATTTGCGACCGTGCTTTCCGACTACTTTTTCGTACTGCACTTTGATCCCAAGTGGGATTTGTGGACCGTTATTCAATTTAGACTAACGACGAAAGGTTAAAAGGAAAATAATGGAAATGAAATCAACCAGGTGGCCCTCAGGTCTGGAATCGTGGACGGTATTTGGGGCAATCCTTCTTGCTGGCGTCACGGCACTTGGGACAGGGCCAAAATTTGGTAATGTTCGCAAATTTATCCTCGGGCTACTGATACAGTGTTCAGAGCTGATTGTTCCCAGACACAGAATCTGATGAGCAACTTGTGAATTTGTCCTTTCGTCATTATGCTGTATTTTAGTTACCTGACCAATTGTTGCTTTGCAGCTGAGACGAGCGTGACTGTACCTGTCGTCAAGTGCCCGGCCAAGTCGCTAGAACTGTTCAATAAGGAGAACAACAGTTCTTATGGAATAGTTGCGTTACAAGAAACGATTGCGTCGGAGAACGGGACTCGGATTGTGTCACCTTGCCCCCACGGGAACAAAAGCGTCGGAGCGGTGCAAATTAGGATAAAAAAGTTGGAAACTGGACTGGCTCGCATAGCCGGCCCTTGCGGTAACGCTGATGATGACGAGGAATGCAAAAACCAAGACGGAGAGAAGGAAGGGAAGGGAATGCCAGAGGAAAAAGTCAAAGGTCTCATCAGCTACTGCTTTTTGCCAACTGATAATGACACAAACTCCGGCAAATGGGTTCACATCGAAGATGGATTAGGCCAGTGTCGAGAACAGGTAAGGCTATGTAATGTCCGTGTATTGGCGACTTTGAAAGATTTTCCAAAGGAACGAGTCCGTAGATAAGGTCTACAAATGCCGATTCAAAACAGGAAGTTGTCCCACTAGTCAAATCGCAAGAACCCACATCCACGATTAAGTTTTTGAAGCAGGGATTGAGCATGTTTTTAGTTCGAGAACAACTTACTACATATGTACAGGATGGAGTTACGGGCGGGCGAGTGAAAGAACATTAATGAGTTTTGAATATGGAGTGGGATGCGATCGATCACAGGCTAAAAGTTGCCGAGGTGAAAAGCTGATCAGGTATCCCGGTGTTGGAAAAGGTAGTTGATACCAGGAGCAAATAAAGGATGTAAGTTGCGACCGGCTTTACAGGATGCAAACATAGTTTTTAGTGGATCAACTAGTATTTGCAGGTTGGTTCCTTTCCACCCAGTGTGTAGGATGCAAAATAACCTGTTAATTGAGAAAGGACAGAGGAGTCGCGGAAGGAAAATGACTAGGAAAGAATGCTGGGGCATTAAAAATTCTAATATTAATTTATTCGGTGGCAGCATGCCATTAACAGACCATTAAGAATCACTACTACAGGGTCAATCCCAACCTTTGGTGGGAACATAAGATTTACTGGTCTACATAAGGAATAAACATAGATTTGACTTCAACAAATCCTTTAACCTCTTTCAAGTAACGATCTTCAGCTATGTTACAACACAGTACAGTTGGTATGGAAATTTGAACCTAGGCCGGTACATATGAGACAAGGAAAATGTGTGGTTCACATCGAGTTGAGCAGGGATGATTGGAAGGGAGCATCCGGTTTCTTTGTTTTTCCCTTGGTCTTGAAAAAGGCTTCGTTTATGTAACACGTAGGGTAAAACGGGGAGAAGTTGTGCGAAAAATCGGTCCATTAGTTGGTAGTTTTGCAAGAATGACCTACCCTGTGACTGTGTGCAATTACTGATTTTGAGCTCGCCGGGGTAGGTGTGATCCTTGAGTGACAGGGCTTGAGGATTTACTAAGTGATTGCATGCAGGCATAAATTGAAGGGGTGGTGAAGCACTATTGTTCCCGATCATTTCCACGATGGAATGCAGTAAGATTAAGCACTTAAGCAATACGTTTTGGACATGTTCAGATGAAAGATTTGCCAGGGCCAGGGGCATTCCATCCATGTTGAGCAAGGTTAATGTGGGGCTGTGCGGAGGATTGTGTTTGCGAAACGTTACACAAGCCGGTTTCAATGGCTCAATGGGGAAAAGTATAGCTTGGCAGTGAGAGAGGGCGATTAAAGATAATACGGTAATTACTCAAGATTCGTGAATGCAGTTAGGAAGAGCTGAATGGAAGAACTGGGCGGATGGCACCTATAGCTTTCAGATAGCTGGATTTTACAAGAATTATGATTCACTAGGGCAAAGGAGAAGTGACGTGAGCAATTCATACTAGAGGAGTAACATGAGCTCGAGGAACCACACACTTTAGACCCGGACATTCGGACATTTGAATCCTTTCAATGACCATCCTCATTGAGACTGTCAGAGCGGACTTTTGACGAGCTACACGAGTAGTTTCATTTGCGAATTAACCGGGCAAAAGCCTGACTTCCATCAGCTCAAGATTGTAAATGAGCGGTGAACGTCGTGGGTTGGAGTTATCGTTTCAGCAAGCCATTAATGAATACGCACAAATGACCAAGTAGATGTGAATGCTAGTTGTTCAACTCGCGGAAGAATGTGTACCATGCTTGCCATTACAGACAAATTACTTTGCCCTACGTGTTGTAATGATAGATTATGAACTGTGTGGCTTGTCGGCTAACGACTGTGATTGATCCGAGCATTGTTTGAAACCGCTAAATCACGCAGGCTTTGGATATCCTCCGAAGTGAACTTTCCAAGATCACCCAACGAGAACAAATTACCGTGTTCAACCTTCGACAAGCGATGACGAAGCTCAAGCCTCTCAAGTCCAATGCTTACAATGATTACTACTCGGCGAAAACCATGATAGAGAGCATCAGCAGGTTACTGGAAACAACGGAGATTTTCGAAGACCCAGCAAACAAGGTCACGAGGGACACATTGTTCTCTTACATCAAGGACTATTTGCAGCATGTGTCCATCAAGGCCGGGGAAAAGGTCAGCATTGCCGCGCGGGATGTTGCCATAGAAACGTTAGTCTTCCCGCAGGAGTTTCAAGACAACGTCTACGCCCTGGACTCGGTCTGCATCTCCCAATCTGCGTTAGAGTTGGCACGGGTTGTTGCCAAAGAGCCCAGGCTCAGGTTGACCACTTATGGCAACTCCCTCCTGTACCACTGGGACATGGAAATGGAATGGTTCGCTGGTAAAAAGAACGTCAGCTTCAATCCAGATTATCGGGAGAATGAGGCGGATGTTGGCTTGGTCGGACCTTGGCGAGTTGTCCAGCTGGAGTTTGCGGGAGAGGGGCAGGATGTACCGATCGAAAATTTGTCAGATCCAATCACCTTTTCCATCGCCTTCAATCACACACCAGAGGATTACCTTTGGAAGTGTGTGTTCTGGGATACGGAAAGTAAGTAATTTTTTTCATGAACACATCAAAGGTGCTAAAAGTCATCGGACTTTGGAATGCCCACCCCAAATTACGAGTGAGGTGTTAGTTGTGTAATATGCTTTTTTTGCACGGGCAAGTGGCATTGTCAGTAAATTAGAATTTGGTTTTGCTGATAGTTTATAAGGATGCAATTTGCGAAATGGAGTTGCACATTTTTCTTCCAACCCATTGACTGCAAACTGAGACATGATTTCAATTCCGCCACAGACTTGAAACATTGGTATGGGTACGTGAGGGGAGAAAAAATAGTCATCTTATTTTTCTATACGGGTCATGTAATGCGAAAAACATGGTCTGGAGGAGGATTTACGACAATCTAATGGAGAGAATACGTTTCATTTTGTTGCAAATAAACTGCGATTCATGATCATTATAAATGGGAGTTGGTGAAAAAAAAGCCCAGGACGTGAAATAGCTCAGGACCTGTTTTTCTCTTCTGTTCTACACAACGAGCTTGTACCACTACAAAGCTGATTGATACAGAGCAGGTCGGAAAGACAAATGTGACTCGGGCTTCGACGACTACATGAAAAATTCAGGTGGGGAAGGAGCAGAGAACAGGATTCAGCTTTGCTTTGGTATCAGACAAGGATGAGATTCGATTCGCTTGTTGTCGTACACAGGGAATTGCATTGCCCCCCATTAATTACTGCAAGCAGGGCAAAATTGTGAATTTCAACGAAATTCTCAAGCTTTAAAGAAGATGAGCGGAATCACGTACGAGTTAATTCCATGTTTTTAAAGTACCGAATTGTTTGCGGCAGGGAGAGTTAACCAGAGAGGACAGTACCTTTTAAGGGATGGTTTCAATGGGCATGGGGTGGTCAGATGATCAGACAGGAAATTGGTAGACTGTTTGCGAACAAGGGAAGAATATGAATTAGTGATTATTCTGTGCATGTCGGCAGGGAGCTACGCCGCTCATAGCTAACTAAGCGGTTGATTCTTGAGTTAGCATGGTTAATGCCGAGTTAGGATGCGGCCAGAGTTTAGCCACTTATTGCATTATAACCTTACTCAACTCCCGGTCGGATTTTTTTAGGTAAGAACTGGTCTGACGCCGGTATGCGTACCAAGGCCAGTTCGGACAACAACGTCACTTGCGAATCTTACCATTTAACGGCATTTTCTGTTATTCTGGATCCCATACCACCTAAACCACCTGGCCAGAAGGGGGAAAACGATTTTGGTCTGGGTAACAGTCCAGATTTGTACGATCTCCGATACGCTGTCCACGTACACATTTTATCAATCATGTCTACGGTGGGATCCGCCATCAGCATGACTGGCCTGGCATTAACCGTCCTCACCGTTGCCATCTTCAGGTAATGTTGTTTTTTTTGCAAAGAATATCCTCAAAGATCAAGAATAATGAATTATAGTAATCTCAACTCACCTACATACCCTCTTAATCATTCTGTTCCATTGCTTCGCTGAAACTTTTTTGAAAGATAATTTAAATAGCTATTTACTCGGTGCCAGATTTCATTAATTAACAAGAAGAAGGAGAGAGGATCTGCTCACTTAAATTAAAATTTAATATGCGTATCGTTTACTCACGGAAGTAACGAAAATGCCTTTCGCTTGCACAACTCCACAAGCACCCGCAGGAATCTCCAAAGGTTGTAATAAGGAGGAGGGGAACTTGATTTGACTTGCGTCTGTTCAAATGCCGTTTCAGGAGTTTGCGAAAAGATAAATCAAATCGGATCTTGCTTCACATGAGCATCTCGCTTTTCTTCCTCCATTCCTTGTCGCTAATGAGTGAAGCTAAATTTTGGCAATATAAGTGCCTCGTTCCCGCCGCATTGCTTCATTACTTTCTTCTCACCTCTCTCGGTTGGATGCTCATTGAAGGCCTTTACATGCACAACCTACTCATACAGGTGTTTGTCCATCCACAAAACCACTTTATGCTCTTTCGTGGAATCTTAGCGTGGGGTAAGTTAAAATCATATTGTTTCAAAACCTCTGTGCATTCTTTTCCGCTTTTGTCGTACGATCCATGCTCTTGCTACGAACTCCTGTCTCCATTTTGTAAACGGACTTGAGGTTTTACTCATTTGCGTACTTACGTTTCCATGGAAATGTTACAAGCACATCTATGATGTAAAGAATGACGGCAACTTGCCACTTCGACCCCCAGGAGAGCCTGGCGACGCGGGTATGTCACTGCCACTGCTACATGAAAGAATGTCTTGAGGCGGAAGCTGCTAACTGTAATTGCGGCTGCTGTGTACCTGTTCGCACTGCACTGTACTTTTACCTTGCTCATTCTTTTTTGGCATCAGTCAGTCTTGTACCGACTTGAAAAAAGATGCTTCTTGAAGTGAAAAGTGAAACAGACAACGTCGTGATCTTATCAGAAGGGAGGAAAAACCGAAAGTTGAAAAATGGAAAAACAGTTACTTGAAAAATCCGCGAGCTTCCCTCGCGCTTGATGAGAAATATCGAGAGAACAATCAAAAATTGGTTGCCAACATTTCCTTTTCGTGCGTATATAGCGTAAAATCGTACACTTTTTTATTCTGTCTGCCCACTGTCTTGCTTGAATGCCCTCCATTGCTAGTTTGCCGGGTGTCTTGTCTGTATTATTGCCGTGGAATCAGGGTTTGAAGGAGACCGATAAATTCAAAATTTGACATTCAAAGGATGCTTGGAATGTGTGCGAAATCCTGAAGAGAAGCAAGGCTTCGGACACTATACATGGGAAAATTAAGGACACGAGTTTTGCTGAAATGATTCACGTTTTTATTCCGCTGCCAAAAGCGAATTGAATTGCTGTATCAATATAAAAGATTGAAAAGTGATAGCGGGTGAATTGATATTTGATTGCGCTACATAATCGGTCCGGTACCCAGATTGAGAGAGACGTTTATAGGACGTGCTGGTCGATGAAGGGTAGCCTTGTTCAGGCGGAGCTGAATTGACCGTCGGATAATAATAATGTTATATGCGTGATGGGGCCAGAATCCTTTCATCGGTTGCTCAAATGATGTTTCATGTCTAATTTTTCACGAGATTCTCTGCCCAATTTCCTGCAAAAGGATTTCTTTTCAGCTCTTGTTTGCTCTAGGCTAAAATAAGGAATTTTTAAGAACGTTTATTCACCAGAGCCTTATTCTCTGGCATGGAAAGAGGCTTTATGATTCCCTCGTGTACTTGTTATCATCTTTTATGGACGTTTTTTCAATGGAGGTTACTTTGTGTGCTGATGGTGGAATGAAGCGCTGAAGCTGAAGAAAAACTTAAGCTCCGAATCCTTCTTTCAGGATGTCCGATGCTCGTAGTTGGAATTTGCGTCGCTGCTGATCCGCAAGTTTATGAGACGGGGCGCCAGGAATGGTGCATCATGGCCGGTCACCTCAATTACTTGATGTACTATTTTGCCTACCTGATTCCGGCGGCGTTGATGCTCTTAATTAACATGATTGTATTTGTGCGCATCATGCGCGTCCTTGCCCGCGTTGGAAAGCAAATCCGGAACTCGAAACCCACCGGAAATGTCGAGAGGGATGACAAAAATGCAGAAACAGAAACCCTCCCTCCCAAGCCAAAGATTTCCATAACGCAAGTCAAGGGAGCGATCACGATCATAGTTCTGCTGGGCATTGGGTGGACGGTGGGATTCTTCGCCATCGGACCTTTAACAATCCCCTTTCGCTACCTCTTCTGCTTGTGCAATGCTGGACAAGGATTCTTCATCTTCCTCTTCCGGGTGGTTCTTCAACCTCAGGTGAACAATTGCAAATTAAATTTTCCATGCCCTGTTACATGACTTGTGCAGGAGTGAAAGAGCACACGCGAACCTCCGTCTTATCCCAATGACTAATGTCATGCCAGCTCCGAGTTAATTAACGCAGGCCAGCACGGGTCAAACCTTTAATGGTTGTTGTTGCGGTTGCGGATGAGTCGCACGAAATTCGCATAACATGAGCATAGGGTTAAATCCAAGTGACTTTATCTTATCGCTCCAAACCCGCATGGCCCTCACCCCTGCTTATCAATACAGAAATGTCAATTTGCAAAAGGAACAAGACGAAATCGAATGTTATTGTGATATCTGATCTGCAAAAATATGAGCAAGGCTCGCTGTTTCAACTCATCACGGTTAGTAAACGTTAAAACAGCAAGTTTTGCACAAGATACGGAAAATCCAGTTCCTAATCTGAACTTGACCAAGGGTGTTCACTGATCACAGAGGACCGGTACAAGTGCAAAAGTTTTGCAAAAGATTGTCTTGAGCCAGTTCTCTGTGCGGGGGCTAATACATGTGGCGGACTAACGGGACCGGAAGTTGGTCGAAGAGCAGGACGGGGTGACGAGATAGGAACATGGATATGGGGGATAATATTTATGGCGGGATTAGAAAAGTGTCATGTCCGAGCTCGTGCTACGTTGCTAAATGCTCAGTTGATTAATACGAATGTGATTTATTTCTCACTGTCAAGGCTAACCGAGCGTGGAGAAAGGCAATTACAAGAGGCTTGCCGTTGGACAGCGAATTCACCAGCTTCGTGTCATCAGGTCGGAAAGGGAAGAAAGAAGCTGGGTCCTGGGGTCCAAGAGTATCAGAGCCGAGTCGCAGTGGGTCTGCGACGAGCACCATGACCAAATCCGACCTAAAAATGGCCATTAGCGTGGCAGACGGTATCAACTTTGGCGTTAAAGACATGGACAAAAATGGCGAAAAGGATTTCAAATTCTAACCGGGATGAAGGATGGAGGGAAGCTGAATACTACTAAATTTTCAAAAGCTGTACATCTACATGTCACGTGGGGTATAATTAATTGTTTCGTAGAAGCATACACAGAATGACTACATAATTGCACTAGTTGTTTGGAGTAAAATACGCTGTTCAGGCAACGGAGGAAGGGAGCCAGCCTTCAGTTAGCTCCTCGTCTATAAGTTGCCCACCCCGAGGGGGGTTTAGTCTGCACCCTGTCTAATAAATAGCAGCACACCTTTGCTGTTAACCTTGGCGCTAAAAGTAGGATTATAAGCTCTGTGTTGCCCTTTTTGGTCTCCCGATGCGAGCATTTCATGACATGGGAGGAAAGTAGGCTTGGTTTCAGTCCCGGCATTAATCATGACAGAATGTTGTGGAATTAATGGTCATATTTTGATTTGCATAACGCCTGTGATCATCACCTGTTCGCTGACTGTCACCAAGCTTGTCAGACTAGAGTACCGGAGCATTCCTGCATCGGAGCGAAGACGTGGTGCTAAAATATTCAAATGCGTGATTAGCGCAGACACAGCCGATTTTTCTTCCCACAAAGGTAAAGTGCAAAGGGCATGGACCCAGCTCATTGCTGTTTGTCATGCTTCTTGGTCGCATGAGTTACGTTCATGATGAACTGTACTAGGAAAAGCACACACTGCACCCTCATTACCGTACAAGTACAAGAATGCACTTTGAAAACTCTTTATGCCTGACTTTGTGGTAAAAATACAGGGAATATACATGTATGGGTGGAATTATCATTCTATTTTAATAAAACTGGATACTGGTACGGTTCATGGGGGTGAGTCCAATTATTCCAGAGTCGCAGTTCGCATTACATCATCAGCTGGGAACCTGAGCTTCTGCATGGGTTCCTTCGTAATGTTCGTAACGTTGTGTAATTTCCCGGTGTCATTTTTTATTGTTCTGGATTTCGCAACACGGACAGGGAGAAAAACATGTCCCTCCCAGCACTATTGACGTGCAATACGGGGAGAATTCCCACGGAGAGGTTGTCACCAGAATTGTGAATCTCACCAGCTCGCGAAACTGGTTAAGGAATAATTGTGAATTTCCAATCTATTTTTTTCGGAAAATATACAATTGCCAGCCGATTATCATAATGCTAATGGACGTAATGGTAGATGCGGAAAATTCTGATTCAACCTTGATTACATGGTACGGCGTTATTAGGTGGTAATGCAACTCTAAAGTAGGAAATGAAGTTTTTCGCTAAATTATCATTCTGCAAAAATCTGACGTTAATTATAATTGCTATAAGACAAGGAAAAAAGCCCGTTCTGTATGGCAAGCCTGTCAGACCGGCCGGAGAATATGGTGAAACGTAAGCTAGAATTGTAATTCACGTAGCTAAATCAGCAGATGCCAGCTTTTGCGCCAACCTCACCTTGCAGAAGAAAGAAGAGCCAGGCCAGGTGGGATGCGACCGGTGGACGGTAAGACGGACCTGGTGCCATTTATTCCGCCAGGACTTTGCACTGCGCAATCCTGTGGAATGTCAAACCATTCGTTTTGACATTAATGCGGACGGAAATTTACGTCGTACAATCCAGCAGCCCAGGTGTTGGCACACGGACACGGTGATTACAACGAGCACTTGCTGTAAAGCTGGACATTAGGTGACGAGATTTTGCTGAAAATTGCACACTTTTTTCAGCGCGGCTGGTGCGCCGGGTGAAACAAACACGGACTTTAAATTCCACCGCTCTTGCATGCATGTACACTTCCCAATTATGAGAATAAAAAAATGAGCACTTAAATGATTCATAAATGCCGTCTCTCATATCAAGTGGTTAAACAAGGAACGAGTGTGTGTAAACAAATAGCAACTGTAAAAGCTGCTCCTACAACTAAATGCTGGGGCCTTTTGCAGATTAATTTGCCGTGCAAATTGCTTGTAGTAATCAGCAAAACCGCTCGGTGACATGACAGCTATTCAAAATACTACAAGTACTTGTGAGTTCAAGCCAGGTAATTTCTGTGCCAAGTCGTCATTTACCAGGTGTAGCAGGCTCCTTCGTCAAATCACATTTGGATTCATATCCGCAACTCGCCTGATTGCAATGACCAAGCTGTGGCCACATCAAAGGGCAGGTACATCAGATTGCAGAATTGTTCGCATGCAAAAGCATTGGAGATGGTTTGGAAAAAATCAATCGAGCTGTGGTAAGGAGCTATGGACATGGTCTGGCCAAAATTGAAGAAATTTTTGCCAGGATTATAAAATCCATTCTGCGTGTGCAATTTTCATGATTGAGTTCGTGTGGAACAGTCAATGTCGTTCTGCTTGTGTGGTGGTGATTGCTGAGGATCAATTTGAGAATCCGAACTCGTTCAGAGATGACCTCCGTATCAGAAAATAATGGCACGGAAGATGCAAGACTGGGCTGAACGAGCACTAAAGGTTGATTCATAACTACACCAAATGGAAAGGAAGATGAGCATAAATTATGCTGCCCGAAATTGCTAGGGGCAAATACGTTCGCCCTGGTCAGTCATTCCCGATCGTTTGTCAGGTATAACTCAAACACGAGGTTGTGAACGCAATAACTCGCTCTTCTTATGGCTTTTCACCCGAAGATCTCTTCAGGATTATGTATGCCAGGCATGCTTATCTTCACCAAGGTAAGTGCATGTACAACTTGAGCCGTAGCAATGAGCATTACTATACTCTCTGCTGATAATCACCTTTCACCCCACCACACCGGAAATATATGCGGGGGTAGGGAACTCGCTGAGGAGTTTTTTGCCTCTTTGGGAACCATTTTGTCCGGCAAACAATACCTTTCATATTAAAATGGATGAGGAAGAATATGCAACTACTAGTTCTTCTCACAGGTATTTGTACCTTTGAACCCTACAAATTGCAACAGTTGAGCTAACAAATTCTCCAAACACACGTATGCAGCTGGGTAGTTAGCACTTTTCTGTAAATATTGCAAGTGTAATAACGGTCACCGTGAACATAACTTCCTCAAATTGCTGACACCAACGCCGCGTCATATGCGCGTCAAATGGTCATTCATGCTCCTGCCACGCTGCGGCATTCTTACACAATATGAAGATGAACTGGCGAGCCTGTCCTGCTCTGCGGTTCGCCACCTGTCATAAATGCCGGCTCTCTTTCACTAATCTAGTCGTTTAGCGGAGTGAAACCCCTTGAGAGCAAAAAGCATAACATGTGTAAGAACAAAATTACCACTCACTTCCGATTTGCCGCTCTTTGTTGCACCGACACGGACGGAAGTTATTCGCTTGTTTTAAATTTCGTTTTTCATGAGCTGCTCCTCTTAAAACATGCTGTTAATTTGATGACTTGGGAGAGAGACCTGGAAAAAAATAGGCCGGAAACCAACTTCGGGAAATGATCAATCTGCCCTGTCGGCGTGCTCCCATCATCCACCAGCGTCTAATACGAAGGTAGTTTTCATGTTCGTAAATCCTTGCTGTTATCAGCATATCTGGATGCTAATTTGACAGAATTCTCTCAAGTAAGAAGTTGATGACGCATTATAGAGATTGATTCGCTCTCACACTAACGGTAAAATTGTCCATTGTCGGTGGCCGCCATGGTGACGGTGACCGCCCTAACTTGGATTCCTGGCTAATGAGTAACACGACGGTCAGTAGCTCCAACCAGTAGCATTATGTATTGCTGCCAGGTATGATTGTTCCGACAAAATGGCGAATGCAGGGAGCAAGAAGAGATTCTGAGAAACGTTTAATTTATTCAAAAATGGAAATAAATAAGCTATAACCGTCAACAATAAATTACAATGCATTCATTCCGGTGTTCATTGCACAAATCCTTGTAAACTTGGCCTTAGGGTATGAATAAGTTAAATAAATTAAATAAATTAAATCCCACATCATACAACATGCAACTATACAAGAGAATAAATAACGCTTATCACTAGCCGAGAACAGGTTTATAAAAAATGTTCTATATTTGTTGTGGTAGGACAATTTGATTAGTAACTTTGATGTGATTAGGAAACCGCAAACTTTGGCTAACATTTATAGACTCAGCTAGGACGCTGTAAGCCGGACAGATAATGCAACAGTCAGCATATAAATATTTGTAAAAATCACATTAATATCCCAGGTCTCGCTGTTCCATAAGCTGCGAAGACTCCTTCAATACCTAGTCTCAGGTAGTAGGTACTATACCTACTTGGAGATGAATTATTTTATTCTCTATAAATACTAAAGCCTAATTTTGCCCTAATAGTATGCTCTAAGGCCTCATGAGGCGTCTCATCACATCGACCTCACCTGCTTCTCTTCAGGGTGAGGTTCACCAGTGCCAGCAGGAAGAGGTTCAGCCAGCTTTTAGCGAAGAATACCGCCCGTTCATTATCATAAAATAATGAGGACGGAAATGGACGTGACGCAAGGTACTTTCTGTTGCCCAGCTTCTAACTACCGGTTTGCGATTTTTTGAAACGAGTGCATGATTTCCTCTGCCGCGGAATAAATCAACAGGAGTGAAAAGTGGACTACAATTAGCAGATGCAACAACGCTGTTGCTGAACCCAGCCACAGAGCTTGGATCTACAATTTCACAAGTTAAACTCGGTAATTTTGAAAGGACCGAAATGAACTGGATTTGGCAAGAAGATCGGGAAAAAGTGATTCGGAATGGTACATTTGCCAGGTAAATTGCTTCCTTTGACTAATTGCCTTGTTGAGGATAATTTGAGAGCAGGATAAAATGTGAACTTCGTCAGTCGCAGGAATGTACTTCGTGATAAACTTCTACAGCCGTGTTGGGACTCAAGATAAGGCTAATTCATCCCTATCATCTGCTTCCATCTTCACGAATCGGCAAGGGAAATCCTTCAGCGGTGATGAGAGGGAAACGAAGGAAGGAAGTGGCGGTGCAAAATGAAATCAAATGTTTGCTTGCTATGACCACTTCCTTGCAATCATTGATACTGACTGAACTAATTTCTCGGCTTTGAAGTAATAGCTACGGGGGAATCATTTTGATTGAGTGAGTGCAAGTAGATACCAGACTGGACGCTTGGAAACGTTTGACCCTGCAATACAATGGACTAAGCTTCACCGCAGGTACTTGGCTTGCCAAGTACTGAACTTGAACTTCCCCAAGCCCCTCCCCTCGCTACATGATGAAATGATGCGTTTGCAAAAGATGCAGAAAGTAGGAGAAGCTGAGAGCTTTTGTGCGTGCAATCGCTACCGGTGGCTGAAAATCTCCCTACAAAGTGATAATGCGATGAGGGCTGAAGAGAGCGCGAAGAATGGAATTAACCCTACTAGTAATGATAGATCGTAAGCTACAGTATATGCCTGAGAGAGGGACAGAGAGAGACCGACAATAACTCTCAGACGAAATGTATAAAAGGTGGGAGAGACTAGGTAGAAAAAGTTGAATTTCAACCAAGAAATGAGACAATTACAATGATGATTATTACCACATGTGCCTGTACAAACACAGAACCTCCACCTTCCCACCACCGAGGGTACCCTGTTGCAGAACTGTAAAAGGAGTAGAAAAACTGCGAGTCGTGGTCAATTCTTTGATTTATCTGGAATGCCTCGTGCGCCCTTTTGCGCTCCTGACCATGAATGTGATTTGATTTAAGTGACTTGTGAATTTGCTATAAGCCTCGCTCGGTCTTGAGAACAGTCCTACTTGTGTATGGGTGGAAGGGAAATGTTCCACTCGGCACAAAACCATTAGCTCTCAGGTGATACGATTGTGATGGACTGGTTGGAGGAGATATGCACATGTAGTCCGGTGAAAGAAGCTGCGAGCCTCCAACTTCCGTTACAACTGTACCTCTCCATAAGGAAAATTTTTACCTGAACAATGATTGAGGTTACATGATTGCGGTGGACGGAAGGATGAGGATTTGGTGTAATAATATTGATATTGGCGAACCTACCATGGCTTTGACTACGGGGTAGAAATGACCACAGACTTTCCTTCCGAACGCCTACATGTTAAAATCCTGTGGCAAAGTTTAAAAGACTCTTGTACTACCAACCGACGGAGAGAAGATGAGAGTTTTAAAAATTCACCTTCCTCGCTTGCACTTGAGAGCTAATTGAACAATTTCGCCTTAATTCCACTTCTTCCTCAAGGAGGATTAGGAAGAAGGGATGGACTTGTTCCCTTCGACTTTTAGAGCGAAATTACAATAATAATAATAAAGATCATGGCAGACTGAAATATAAGCGAATTGGCGGTAAAAGCTATAATGGATATTGAGATGTTATTTGTCGAGGAGGCTGGGATGCAGATAGCAGTTGTTGATGATAAATAGGAAAAATTCCTGCCTGTCTACCTAATCTAGGACGTTCTCGGAAGAGTCAGTAAGTCTGTGTTCATTTGGCGCATGAATTTCTGAGAAAAGTGCGGGTTGCTGTGAGACTGAGTATGATGCATCGGGGTGGAGTACGGCAGCTTGGCCGGACTGAGCATTCTCGAGTCGTCGTATTTGGCTGATGATTTACGCTTATTCCATAAATAAAACCAAATTGCCACTGCAATCATTTGAACGACTACGAGGACGAAGAAGGCGAGAATCGCACTCAAGGTTGCGGTGCAGGGTGAAGACGCCGTGCTCACACTCTGGACGTCGCTCAAGTCCCAGTAATTGTTACCTTCTCTCCTGCTGGGCACTCCGTCCTTGTCCGCACCGGCGTTCTCGTCAAACTTAAACTTATCCGAAATTATGATACTGTTGGCTACCAACAAAGTCTCCTGAGCGGGGTCAACGTGACTCTGATTTGCTGCCAGGGGCCAGGTGCTGCGACGACGACGGCGGCCGTACGATTTCACCTCCAGCGTTCCTCCCGTGGACGGGTCGGATGGCAGGGAGCAGTCGACGGGCTGGCAGGACGGCAGGCATGGGGTGAGCAGCGCTTGGAACTGAACGACGGGGGAGGTGGGGAACTTGAAGGCTTCGAATGGCGCTTGAAGTGTCTTGCCACCGGTAACTTGAGAAACGGAACCCATAATCGTTGCGTCTGTGGGACATCCCCTCGAGTCTATAAGCAGGATCTCGGCTCCATCACTTCCATCCATGGCTATTAATTCTCTGACGAAGATCTCGTAGGGGCTATCGCGATCCACAATCTCGAATCGGAGGGACAGTGGATCTCCAACCTGTACACACACAAATGGGAATATTAAACCTTGAGAATTTTGCAAAAGCAACAAAGATGACCTTAATAGGTCATCATGATCTCGGTCGCCGTTCTCTCAAACTGATTCTGGTCTGAGATTCGAATGAAACCTACTATATATACGTCATCTGATACGCGGAACGTGACTCGGAGTAAGATGATATGCGGAATGTTATCTTTGCTCCAAGATAACATGACATTGCAACATGCAGTGTAATAAACTGCTTGGAATTTTGTAATTGGATACTTTGCAATATTTACCTGAGCGGTGCTAATGTCTCCGCCGGAGCGGTCCGTTATCCTCATCGTTACGTTTGGAGCTGGCACCACGGCGGATTCAGTTGCAATGGATTGAATCCTGCCGTTCACCTGCAGCTCGATTCCGTGAGCAACGCTCTGATTCTTCAGGTGGAAGGAACAACGGAGGGCGAAACCCAAATCCGAGCTGGTCATGATTTGATCGTGGTGCTGCAGAACCAAGTCCGCGGCAAAGTTTCCAGGCTCCTCTTGACGAACTCCGCAGGATGGGTCGGCATACTCCATTTCCATCTCGAACACCATGGAGTTTTGCACATCCAGAACGCAGGCGTTGGGTCGCGGGCGGCTGTACACCTTCCCGTTGAAAATCTTGTTGGTGGTAATCGTGGCTTTCATCTTGCTGGCCAAACATTCGAGTGACACGTTGTAACAAGCTCCGCGCTCCCAAGAGCTACCGTTCGTGGTCAAGTACGGTTCTTCAACCAGAGCTACTGTCGCTGTTGAATGATGACTCAGACGACAAATACCCTCGAGATCAAAGTCGAATGTGTGGCAACGGAACGGAGCCGTGAGACAGAGCTGCCGGCAGTCATCTTCGTTCGCCACCTCCTCATAGAGCGCATCTACCGTTTTGAGCAAACGATTGTCAATCTTCTTGAATTCACACATTTTGCTCGGCTCAGGCACACACTGATTCTCCATGTAGTCCATATTTGGGTCCGCAGTCAATTTCGAGGACATAGAGTAGCTAATTCGGTCCAAGTCGCTCATGATGCAGTCACCGGTTCTCGCGTCGTAAGTGGCAGATCTGCAACAATTCACATTAATGCTTCATGTTTATGCATAACAGGTACTGAGTAGGTGAGTAAGCTCCGCAAACGTTCGAGCGCAGGTAGTACGCTTCATGCCACCGTTATGCAAGTGCATGGAAGAATGTGAAGTGTGTGAGAGAATAGGAGAGAAAAATGATTGCGTGCGCTACATATTACGGCCACCTATAGCTTGTAATTGGAGCCACAATCGGCGGTAAATTGCAAAGGTATTGTGAACGAAATGTTCTCAATTCCCCGAACCCGTAGCCGCTCCGTCAAAATGCAATCAGAGATGCTGCTGATGAATCTCCTTTGGTTTCACTGTTAATGAGTGCGAGGAAGATTGGAGACAATGACGCAACTCTATAGATGCAGAATTATATTCAGAGCAGGAGTAGGACCGGCAAGCAGGTGCTGCCAAATCCTTCACTTGTGAGCCCCGACACCAAATAAGACATAATTGCTGCTTCAGATTAAGATGGAATTGATAAATTAGGGTTGAAGAATCGATAAAGGAGAATTCGGTGAATGATGACCGTGGGACGCCAAAGACGTCTTGCAGCCTTGCCAGTACGTGTCCTCCGATTCCTCCGGCTTTGTTACAACTCACAATCATGCATGATGCCAGAAAACCTAACAGAACAAGAGATAATGCTGAATCACACCGGCAGTTCAAGAGCAGGTGGAGCGTGAGAACGAGAACTTAATTTTAGTAACGCGTATCCTCAAGCTGGCAAAAGATAAAGGCATTGCGGTAAACGTTGCGTTAGGACAGGACACACGGCACGGTGGAGTGGCACTTGGTCGAGTGTGCTCATCGAGGGAGGGTTTCCATGCCGACGTGATGTGACAGGAATGCATTGGCGGAGAACACAAGTTATTTATATCAGCCGTCGGGGTGTTCGCTCGAGGGGATGAACAAGCATCTCGTTACCTTTAATAGCCGCCTGAGATGAGCAAATGGGCCAAAGGCACCCGCATTACTCCCCATTCACGACCATTTCAATAAAATTAAAAAGTGCAATTAATCCGTGTAAATAAGAGTGACGATGATTTGAGCGAATCCTTCGGCACTCCGTCATTACAACTTACTAAAAGCTCTGGCGTTACGTAAGTTCCTATAGTGAGGTGACAATTGAGACAGGGCAACCACAGCTTATTGGTGATAAGAAGCAAGTGAAGCAACCGCTGCCAACCTGCTCAAGTTTCCCAGTGGGAAAGGACTTGTTCTTGAACTTGATGGTGTGGAAGTGACTTGAGGCGCGGATAGCTAGTTAGATAAATTGAAATGGAGGACCACTTGAGCTGGCGTCTCCTCTACTGCCTCACCGTTATCCCTGCGTAGCAATTAATGAGTACTGGTTCTTGAACCTCGATCGTCTCCATTTCCTTCCTTGTTTATGCACAAGTACGTACACCACTACATACTACTACTTGACTGGCTATCCTTTCTCACATTGTTGTGCTCACTTGCCTATACTTACTTGTGACGCTAATGGCGAATCTCATCCAACCACCCTCAAGCTCTTGCCGTGCTTCCATAAAGTTCAAGTTTTTTCCTGCTCCTATATCGCTCCACTTGAAGCTCATGGAGGTGAGAAGAGATCACTTTTGGTGGCATGGTGTCTCATAAACATGCCTCTTGTTAATGATAAAAATGAAGCATTTGCCAAGATTCCCTTTGATCCGCTTCGAGATTTTCACCACCGCAAATCATCCACTGTTGACGGCAATGGTACGTGATTAGAATTTCTGCGGAGGAAACCAATGCAACTTGCAATTCATGATAACTTTCCTAGGAAAGAATCCACAGGAAGGATCTGGTAGGACCAAGTGGAAGACGGAGATCAGCACACATGTCGTAATGGAGCTGATGCAGACCGATTCCTGGGAGGGCAGGTAGGCGGAGTGGTAGATAATATGGGCTGGGATCCTTTAAATTTTGTTTAATCCGTATCGCTCCCGTTTCACATTAATAGCGTATTAGTCAGCCACTTTAAGTTTCGATACAAAAGAATTTTCAGTTAGAGGAGGAAACCGTCGTTCCGCCGTCCACAACAGTCCGTCCCGTCGGCCGGTGGAGAGGGTGCTTTCCCGTTCCTTGGCAAAATTAAGGTTATAGGAGCGATCTATGGTCGGCATGACGGCAGGGACGCCACGGCGTAGAGGATGGAGCGACTCTTTGCGATTATGATGAGTGTTTGGGCAACTTAATGACGGTCACAGCGTATTGATGAGAATCGCGTGAAAAAATGATTCACCGTGGTCTACGCAACCTACATCCCAGTTTTTTCCCATCACCTTCTTCCCTTGTCTTGTCGCACACCTCATTGTAGGCTGGTGGCATAAGAGCGTAGGGAGGTTAGCACTGCCATGAGGTGAATGGACAACGGAGCGATGGCCATATAATGCCCCAGAGTTGTGCCATGATAAATATATGAGGATAAAAGACGATGAAATGGCAAGATCGCAACCTTGGAGGAGAATCGGGAGTGTTCGCGTGCTTATTATGTACAGGGGAAATGTCGTGGCGGATGAGTATACGGTATGCGCGGCTTTGGTGCGATTTCTTCCACCACACTCAGCTCACTCAAACAGGTCATGCACGCTTACGTTCTGTGGAAAAGGCCAAGTATAAAACGAAGCGGGAAGAAGGAATACATTATCGCACCGCAACTGGCCTAAATCTCTGAAAAATGACGACCAAAGTAATGCAAAACAATACTGCAACTTCCCGATCGTTACAAACGCCGACTCCCACCATCCGCGGACCAGATACATACATGTTTTTGTGCAAAATAAAAGTTGCGGCCTTTTCTCTGTCCCGTGTGGATCAAGTACACTCATTCCTTCAATTCACTGCCACACTTCTTTCTTCAAAGACAGAGACGCAGGCCGGAAGCCCCAGAGGACTGTGGCTGTAACGAGAACAGAGAACAAGACGGCGAGATCCGACAAAATCAATTGTTGCAACTTGAATGACCTGCTCTTTATGAAATGGCGGACGGACGGATACACTATCTGCAAGGATCTACTGCGGCTGCTACAAAACAAAATCCTCGTCCGACACACATCTGACAGGGGAGATTTGCAAGGCCTTGCATGTCCTTTACCAGTTTGCCTCCGCGGATCACATTCTCGTCTGTTGTGCCGCATTGTAATTACTGTAACGTACGGCCGACTAATGACACCCCAGGGCAGGAATTGACTCACGTCGCAATGGCTTTATTGACTGTGAGCGAATGGAAAGAAATTGTAATTAATGATTGCGCGGGTGGTGGGCCGCTTCGGTCCCGCTCCCAACTGCCCAGGAGAGAATGGAGAAAGAATCCATGCAAAGTAACCGTTCACATGTCATTCACTATGGTCTTTTGCAAGCGTCTGTGTGTCTGGAGGGAAAGGCCGGCGATGAAAACATCATCACCATGTGCAAATGATTTTACGACGAGGGACAGCAGCGCCGTTACAAAACGGCTGTGACTGCACCCATTGCACAACCCTTTTAGCTGGTGTCCTTTGCCCTCCTTCTTTATATTTCTCGCTATGAGGTACGGCTCTTACGTAGTATGAGACGGAACGCAAGGTGATTTTCCGCCCAGCCTACAGCCGATGGATGAAAGCCATTGACCACAATAACCTAGATACAATACATGATAAATTCATCGAACATGACTTCTTCCCCGTAACCTTCCTGTAATGCTGGATGAATCGCATGTGCGAAAAATTAAATGTGCATCTCTCTCATGCTTAATGAGAAAAACGTGACGAGATACATTATGCATGCCCCGCCGGACGACCGGAGCTGGACGACGGCAAGCTTGCGGACCATTGCGGTCCTTTGGTTGTAACTGACAAACTGACATGTTGTGTGAGTTACGAAATAAAAGGCACACATGTGAGTTCTCATCTCGGAAATGATTCCCCATATTCAATGCCTAGAGGAATCAATCAAAGCCTTATGGCTGCCACACACGCAATGCCAAATGTTCCATTCTCCTTCAGCATGATGTCTTTATCATTACCGCGAAGCCGTGGCCCTCGATCAACTGGACCTTTGTGAACGCCGAATGAATGGTCCAATCTTTCTCTCTCCGTCTCATTATGCAGGAAAAGTGGTGGCTTAATTGTGAACGGGATTGCGGAAATTGTACTAATGTTGTGCACAGTTCTCTGCTCGCCGGCCGCAGTAATTAAGACCCACACCTACTTTTAGGCAAGCCCACAGGAAGTCGCCAAAGATGCGTAAATTGCAAATCGATTACATGAACCCAGGTGTCATTCCTTGAAGAGGTTCAGCCCCGTATTCAAAAGCTGAGAGGGCCGGTGAATGAAAAGAGAGCACTGCAGTGTGAATACACTGTGATGTGATTACGGTGAAAGAGTTTTTGACGCGCGAATAAATTAATTTCTTTTGCATCAGTCACTCGAAATTCTTCCTGGCCCAAGTCACCGTTCTTCTCTTAACCTTTCGGCGGAAGGATGAACCTGATCGTGATGATGACTTCATCGTGCCCTAACAGGAGGAGGAGAAACGGGTTATGCAAAGCAAAGTAAAGCAACCAGGCAAAAAATAGTGCAGCCAAAAACATGATATCGCAAAACAATTTCCTCAACAAGCATCTCCGTTAGCTTTGCTGAATCAGTTAAATCTCCTTTCTCGCTCTCGCAAAACTGATTTCCAGGATAACAAGAACAAGATTTACTGCGTTCATCCATCCAGGGCCAGGAGAGTTACGCAATGCTCGTAAAAGACCTTTGCTTGGTACCGCAGTTCTGTTGTCATGGCAATGCGGAGACAGAGGACAGACACGCGGATCAGCGGCTGTTTTCAATGTGGATAGCGGAATAAATTGCGTGTAGTAAAGTTTGGTAAAAATAGATTCGCTTACCGGCATGGGAATTCACGTTCTTGAATGCAGGCATCGAGGCAGGCCATCCGATTGGGCATCTGGATTTGCTTTTTCTCAGAACCACGTAGAACATGGCCGCGGACCATGTCGAATGCCCATGATCTGTCACAGCTTCTTGCGCTCGGCAGACACAATTTTTGAGCGTACATTGTGAAGACTGGGAACTGGGACTTGATGAGACCATCTGAAATCACAAAAGCAATGCCCAGTGTCAGTAACAGCGCCAAGGGTAACTACTCACAACAAGAGCACTTCCTCGAGCAACCATTTAACATCAGCTTCATCGTAATCCGATAAGGCTCAACATTAATTGCATCTAACTGGATAGCTCTTACAGCAGGTCAACTTATTTCCCCCAAGGTAAAAATCCAGCCACCTTTGTCATACTCGAAGCATGAAGAAAAAAAACGCATAAAAAGCAAAGTACAGAAAGTGGAAAACTTGAGCAAAAATTCTGCATTTAGCTACGGTACTCATTGCCGTGAGCATACCGCTCAACTAATAAATTCATCCAAATTAAAACATAGAGTCTTTCACTCGCAGTTTTCATCTCCTCACTCACTCACAACTACGCGCTTTCTTCCTAAATGTCTGCAGCCTGGTATTTTACCATCCTCAGCTCCACCCTTGACATTTACGAGTCTCTCAGCACATAAAGTAAGAGACTGCTGATTACAAAAGATTGCTACAACAACTCAATTTATTTACTGAGCAGGGAAAAACTCACACTTAATTTCGCCCTTCCGGTGTCTTCATCCCGCAAAATGCTACTTACGCTACGTGTAAACGCACAACTGTCTCTTGATCTCTGCCGTTATTTGGAACTGGGTAAAAATAACTTGTCTCCTCTGCTTCAGATGTTACTTTTAACTAACTGTAGTTCAGGTTGTCTACATGCCTTTGGTGGAAATGGCATTTTGTAAACTGCCTATGGCATCATACCGGAAGTCTCGGTAGCAGTTGCCTCTCTTGACTTTGAGGAGGTTAGAGTGGAAAAATGCCAGATCTTTATCAGAAGAAAATTACATCAGTTGTTTAAACCAGACGTCAAATTGAACAAAACTCCTTCTCAAACAGTAAATGTTTACCCAAATGCATCATTACTAGCTCAAGATTTCATTAGAATAGCGGACATTTGTAACGTCTCACTGCGGCCATGCACAAACAGAAACTGACCGTCCAAACCCGGAACCTCAAGCAAGTCTTGGCCCATTCAAACGTTATGGTTGACGAACTTATCACACCATCGTAAACAAGATTGCCTATCGTTTAAAAATAGCCACTACACTTTCCAGCTGATAAAGCTGAGAGTTTTGACGTCATCGGACCATCATTTGAACAGCGTGATGTAAGCTTACATGGTCTAGGCCAAAAGTTAAACACCTTGGCCATAGTATTATTGTTTGGGTTTCATCTTTCTTTGAGTTTTATAACTGAATGGGAATCGTGTCATACTTGAATTACGTACATGAGCTTTACTCGATCAAGCTACTGACGCAGGTTTGCATCAGAATAACTAAACTATGTCATTCAAGTAATTTGATATTGGAGTCAGTTCAATTAAATTTATCTGCGCTGATTAGTCGTAAATAGTTTAGAATATCTCCGAACCAACTGTGCCTCTTCTCTGCTCGTATTAAAAGCTCTACTTGTTTGAAACTATATAAAAAATATAATTGATATATTTATCATCTACGAACAATGAAGGATTGAACTAATTCACGCCGCAATGATGTTTGTAGATCGTGCTTATAAACTTGATACTCCACAACTTGTTTACGCTAGGTAGGATTCATGTCACGGCTTAAATGTCATTCTGAACAAGCTAAACAGCGTATTGACCAGCCTTTCCACACGAGGTCTAAGAATGGCCAGATTTGCGCTTCTATTTGTATTTGCAGAGGTGCAAAAGGTGCTGCGTCAATTACAAATGATTGTCTCTAATTGGCTGGACAAGAGCGAGGATTCACGGGAGCGTTTTCACCTCGGCAATTAGACGCAATTATGTGAGTCAATGTATTCGTTAAACATATGCAGATTTAATTAGTAGCAGCGACTCGGTCGATGCTCCCGCTCATAACGGTTACGTTAATTGAAAAATTTACAAACGCTCGTAACACAGTGGCTGTGCAATGATTAATTATCATTTCCATCGCTGGAATCCCTTCCCATGCATTTGCAGTGCAACAAAACCGTTCCAAGTTCATGGATGGTGTCATGTGATACAGCGTTGTACTCATGCATAGTGCAAATGCAAACGTTTCACTCCTCTCCTGAGTTGGGCTTATCTGA
>VRMD01000342.1:0-29018 GCA_009872375.1 Sminthurides bifidus
CCCCCAACTGGCGCAATATTATACATGGAACGGCAACTCATTGTGGCATACCGGTTGAGCGGTCAGAGTCGCTGGCCGAGCGAGGTTAACATGTTCGGGCAATGGCTCGGGGAAAGTTGAGCTGGAGTTGATTTGAGTGCAGAAAGTTTAGTTTCATGGGCAATTTTCTATGAGGTACTACGACTTTGGTTTATAGGTAAAAGAAGATGGAATGGGCAAAGGTTGGCCGATTTGAAATTGCATTAGGGGTTTTAAGTAAATCAAAATTGTGATAAAGTGGTGAACGTGGAAAAAAAATCACGGAAATCGTGATGAAATAAAGTTGGATATGGCCAAGCAATTTAGAAGGTGATAAGACTTTGGTAGTTTTTCATTTGTTTGAAGACGTGGAAATCGTGTGAAAGTGGAGGAAAAGGAGACTGACTGAATGAGAGAGTGTATGTGAGTATGCGAGCTGTAGGGAAAGAGAGGGAGGAAATGCTGCTCAAGAGAAAATTCTACTCAGTCAGCTACCGGCAGTCCTTTCGATTCCGTTCCTGCTTAAGGCCCAATAAGACACTTGATGGAAATTGGAAGCAGGGGGTATGGATGGAGATATTGTGGGTTTTTCCAGCGTGCGTGCTTAATTCATGTGTGGAATGCTCTCTTGGCGGAAACGGAGTGGAGAAAGTAAAGAGTTTATAGGTAAAATAATGAGTTTCCTTAAAAGGTCCGCTTCCAGCTCTCTTTAAAGGAGCCTTTTGCCACCTAATGATTCCCGCTTAGGTTTTAATCTCCAAGCAGGATGTAATGTCCGCCGTGTACTTTGCCGCATGTTGTGAAACGGAATAAATTTGACTTGACCGGAGGGCCATATTCGCGGTGAGGTGGGGGGCAGGGGCGAGGTGAAAGGTACTGCTAGTATAACGTACTCGCAAGAAGTAAGCACAACTACTGTGCAAAATCGATAAAATAGACCCGTAAAAGAAATGATAGCCGCGGTGGGTCCGTCTAGAGTTTTCCTTCTGGCTTCACTGCCATTTCTCCACATCCATGTCACCGTCACCGTGCTGAAGCTGGAGGATTTCAGAATTCCGTTCCACAGTTGCTTTTGGCTCCTTGCAGATTTCCTCCAGGTTAAATTCCAGCAACATTCTGTCACATAACTGCGTCCTCTGATTACACACTACATAATGTGCGGAGGAAAGTAACGTTTTTTTAGCGCTCCGACAAAATGGATGGACGACACGAAGATGGTACGCAGTCAGTGCCGACGACTACGACGAGCCATTTGCAACATTTTTTCTGGCAGCCTTCAAGGTCCCGGCGTAAAGGAACGGTTATCGCCGCAAGGAACAGGGATCGATGTGAAGGCACCATTTGGGCTTGACTCACAGTTTACGAGGTGCACACCACCTCGCCGTGCCGTGTAGCAAGCGTATCAAGTAACGTAACGGCGGGGCTGGAGTAAAGGAACGCAGATGAGGTGAGGAAATGGGTGCCAGTTATTGGCTCTTGAAGGATGGTTGGTAGTTGGTTTTGTCGTGGGGGGAATTCTCGCGCCCATATAGCCCTCCAAGCCTTTTTTACTCAAGGAAAGATGGGTGCGAGCTGCGGTACCATGGGTTCACCACACGATAAGAAGCAGGAGTGGATTCAAATGATTCTTTGTGGTAGAATCAAGATGGGGGAAGCAATTTTTCCTATGATTTGTTATCTACCGTATTGTTATTATAGGAAACGGAAGGGCTAGTGACAAAAAGGATGGACTGGCACCCGGACAAATGGCAGGGTGAGACGGTCCTGGTGGGAGGTGTGGTAATGTATACATTTCAACTGCTAGTTAACTCAGGTAACATCCATTACCCACGGATATATAAAAGATTAAGAACGGTTTGCGGTTCTCTCTCTCTCTCTCTCTCTCTCTCTCACCCGAACTCCTTCCCATTTCTTCTTATATCATCTGACCAAAGGAGTAAAGTAGCTGTACTCTGAAACTGGGACGGGGTGGTGGAAGGTGTACTAGGTGCCAATTCCGTTATGGGTTATGGAAGGACGGTAGTGGGGTGAGAGAGAGAGGGGGAAAGAGAAAAGTGTAAAAAAATCGATTTTATTTTATGGCAAGAGTTTATCCTTTTAAAACATTAATGGATATCGAATTGTGTGATGGAAATTCAACTAACGTGTGCACTCATTCACACGTGAGTTTGAGTCAAGTTAAACGGTAGGCAGGCTGGAGGGAATCTCTGAGCCATAAAATTGCCAACGTTTTTTTCTCGCCAGCTGATGATGGCTTTCTTCCTCCCTCACTCTCCGCCGGAGCTTATAAGCATTTCCAAAATCTGGACTTTCTCTCAATCTGTGTATGTACATGGGCAGGAAAGCGCGAAAATCTACTGCCAATGACTGCGATCGGACGGAAAGCTACAGGATAAATGAACCTCAAGACTTAGGAATAACGTCAAAGTTTGTCCGCTCCGAGTCGGAACCTTCCCTTCGCCAAGATGTATGTGAGAGGAGAGGGAATAGACGGGAGAGTTTCAAGAAGAAGAAGAAAAAAATAAAGAAACGGAGAATAGGAGTTGCCACGGAGAGGCTGGAAGCCACAAAACTGTTGCCGAAAATTGATGCCATGCAGATGGATGGATTCACGTTTGTTGGAAGGGAGAAGGAATGTGTGGAGAAAGAAATGTTTCCAGCTTCGAGTCACACTCCAGCTTAGGAAAAATCTTGAGCCATTCGGAAGGTAAAGACAGGAGCGCGGAGCGCTCCTCTGGGCTTTTCCTTTCGTCAGATCCTTTTTGTGGGTCGTAGTAGCTTGCTGAGTGGTTTGTAATTGTAATTACGGCAGAAAGATTGCAGTCCGTTCCATTACTCCAATTGGTAAAGCATGTTTCGGAGCTAAGGAAGGTAATACTTTTATCCAGCGGGTCCGCAAAATTACATGCATCACATGTTTGTCCTTCTCTTTGTACTTTCATGGGAATTCATTTCAGGAAACTGCCACATCCGCAACCGTACATTCCATTTTTCCAGCACTAACTAACTAACTTTCTCTCCTTCATCTTCGCCTCGGCCTTCTTCCCTCCTTTCTTCACCCAAGCCCTTTGTGCAAGGGAACAATACGGACGCCCACGAACACACAGCAAATCTTTCCTCTTCGCTTCAACTCAATGACTAAATCAGTTACATGAGAAATTGAATGGTCGGCATCGGAAAGAAACATTAAACCAATTCACTTTACAGCTCCACATCCATACCCCTGCCCATGACCTACACTCATCCCCTCACTATTGAGACATGAAACCACCACCGCTGCGGTAAGTCGTCGCAAATGATTTAGTGATGCACGACTGTGATCCGTAATCATACCGCTCCTGTTGGAAGACAAGACTCGGTATGGTGGAAACGTTATCTTTTGCTAAAAAAATCCATCAGATCCTTTCATCTTGAACCCGACCTTACCACCGCACCGTGTATCAGATTCCCTTTCTGAAAATGGTAGCACCTGAGAGTACTGAGAGAGGTTGCACAAGCAACCACTCTTACTTCGAGAGAGGGTGAATGTGATATACCTTTGTGGTGAAGTAAGGTGCGATAGTGTAGCTCTCTCGTCCCCAGTTCCCACCCTGCCTCAACTTTATTTATCTGTCAGAAGATGGCAAAAGAACTGTTCTAAATCATGGACACGTACAGGACGAGGTCTTCTCTTTTGGTTTTAGCTTGAGGTCGTTCCCACCCCAGCGGCTCCACCACCTCATGGCTGTATACATAATTAACTTCTCACTGCGTGACCACAGATACTAATCATATTTAGCCTTTCCTTCCCTCCGATCCACATGCTAACTTATTCCGCGAGGAAGGTGAGCTGGGCGAAATTAGCTCTTGTTAATTCAACCACGGAGAGAATTTCAGGCTCAGATGCGAACTTTGAGATGGCGGGGATCGTGACTCGCGAGTCTGCTCGTGGCTATTACGCTGTACGATGCGGTGTATCTCCAAAACTATGTAGTGGAAGGAAGGAGAGGATTGAAATTTTAAAGATTTCCCTCCGAGTTTGACTAGTTGCGATAAAACCCCCTTCGGCTGGGCTACAAAACAGGTTTAAAAGGAAATTTGATATATCTCCGGGCGAAAGAAAATAGGAAAACTCTGTGGGGAAAGCAGGGAGAAAGTACACGTAGTTGGAAAAGGAGAGGTGTATGGGCGCTTGCCTAGCCGCCTAGCCCGTGCGAGGAAGAATGCGAATGATTCCAGCATCATCATGCTGGCTGAGTGAACAAGAGCATAGGCGGTGAAGGAAAAAGTTGATGGTGTCAAAGTTGAAGGCAACTTTTTCCTTAAACTCTATTAGAACATAGAATAAGCTGAAAATGAAACGGCTTGACGTAGCGAGAGAGACAAAGGGTGGGGGAGGGAGGAGCGGGATGAAATTCAGAGTGAGGTGCGGGAGAGTGACGGAGCGAACAAGATGAAGAAAAGGTTTCAAATATATACACAGACACAGAGTGTTGGAAAATGCGTGGGAATTTAGAAGAAATGAAGAGAATTTCTACTTGTAATGTATAGCGTCAGCTATGCATGCCAACAGAAGAAGAAATACTCATCATATGCAGAAATAGCTCCCGGGCTGAGAGAGAGAGAGTAACTAATAAGAACGGAGGAAGAAGAAAGATATGCAGAAATGAGCTAAAGGAGTCTCACTGACTGAGGGAGCGAATGGCAAAAAATTACAAGCTTAAGCAACCCTGAGGATTTTACCCTTCTCATTTTTCGTCAACCGTCGTCGTCCATGATAATAATTTCCATGCGACTGAAACAGTCAGATGGAGACAACTTCATTGCATTTCATCATCGGACGGCGAGTCAGCACAAGGGAGAGAGGGGGAGGGAAGGAGCGAAAGAGCGAGGTAACGAAAGAATAGGACTGCTATAAAATTTATATAAGTACAAATTTGATTATGGCAACTAACTTTCCGGAATTGGTCAAATGTGTATCTACTCATGGAGGGAGGGCGGGAGAGATCTGTGGGAGGAAAACATGAAAGAAATTTGCAAGGAGCTATATATACTATATACCATAATAAATAATACGGAATGAATATTCGACCCTAAATGGAGAAATGTCTTTTCGGTAGTAGAAATTTTCTCTGGCCGTAGAATTATTCCTCATTCTCTTTCCAGTAATGCCGGCAAACTACTTGGCAATGTAACATAGTAATGCAAATGATGAAACAAGCGGAGAGAGAGAGATTCCGCGAAATGATGCAACTTACTTCTGAGCAACTGGGTAAGAGTGCATTAGCAGTAACTGGCCGAGATTCCTTGGGGATTTTCTTCGTATCCGGTTTTGGGAGTTTGGAGGCAACTTTACCGCACCGTCCTTCCCCGCGTATGCTCGCGTTCATTGCCAGTTTGGGCTTTCAACTTGGCTGAAAAATACCAAAGGCACACTTCAATCACGGCGTCCTTCTCATGATAAAACTGTTGATGGGACGGGAGCGGTACATGTGTGCTGACGACAAAAAGTTTCACAAGTGCACACACACACATCCATCCATCAGAAAAGTAAATGGCTCCGGTGAGGAGAAGTTTGTTTTCAAAGGCATAACTACTTGGATGAATTTATAATGCTGCCAGGACAGAACAATCGGAAAAGGCAAAACGGATTTACTTTTCCAGGTAATAACGAACCCGCTTGTGTGCATCCACTAAAGTTTAATACACGTTTGCGAATGTGCACATGGCACACACAAGCTCCTGAGCTATACGTAAGTACACAAGAACTCACCTGGTGGTTTCAACAGCTCCCTCTCCCTCATCAGTCCTCCTTTCTCCAAAAACGCTTCTGTCCTCCGCTCCGTCCTCTGTCAAAGCAAACAGTTTTAACCGTTATTAGCCAACGCATTCATTATTGCTGGCAAGCGGCAGAGTCCACAGCCTCGGGTAATCTGAGCAAGACTCTGCTCATTAATTATTTACATGCTCGAAAACTACACACGTATATCCCTCTCATTCTTTTAAAATTGTCTACGACTACCTCGCGCCACAGGTAGGAGCACTTAAAAAGCATACGGCAAACCTTTCGAATTCAAATCCCTCATGGCATTAGCGAAAGAGCGAGCTTGATAGCTGTCTGCTGTTGAAAAAATCAAAAGCTCGCTATTTTTTTCCCCTCCTCTCAAAACCTTTGACTCTTGCATACATGATTGTACTTGTATAGGCTGTTGTGCGCTTTGTGTGTCATTTAAATTGCAAGAGGGTAAAAAAAAACTCTTCATTATTTCCCTCTTGGCTCGGCCCAACACTTTGTCGGAGGCGCAAACCATGTTGTGACATGAAGGAATAAGTGTGCAAAAATGAGCTGGGCATTTGCTCTCTCTCTCTCTCTAGCTTCCCCGCTCGCCCTTCTCATCTTCCCTGGGTGAGATGACGGGGCTCTTTTCTTACACTCGAAGCCCGCTGTATGCGAAAAGTGGTAAAGTTTAAAACCTGATGGAGATGCCTCTGGCTAGTGCATTTATCACAAGACCTGCCTTACAGATTAGAGGATGGCAGAAGAAGTAGTGACGGAGAAAGCAGGGCAAGACACAGGACTAATAAAATGTAACTCAGGGTATACACTCTCCGTAATAAGGGCATACGCTCATGCCGCTTAGCAACACCGCCACCACCGCTGCCTAATCTTCCCCGAGTCAAGAGTTTGAATGGAGAGAGTTATTATTGTTTCGGGGAAAAATCCTGACGTCCATTGTAATAAACGGAGGAGGTAAAACCTCAGAGCATTAAAAAGAAATGCACATGACCCTGTACTTACGAGGACGGGGATGAACTCGGGGGTGGGAATTACATTGTAGTGCGGCTCAGCAGCTTATGTAAGCATTAGCTAGGGATGTAAAAGAACTGTTAATGGCTAATGGAACATTGTGATCATGAAGGAGTAAAAAATAAAATCAAAAGGCTCCAGAGACACAGCCACATCCCTCCGCCAATGTATATATACCATCTCCCTTTTTACAGCCATTCATTTCCCAAGAACCACCTGACAAAATAGGTGCGGCTCCACGTGACACTTGCCCATGTCATGCCATGTAGTGCTGCTGCAGACGGCAGTTGAGCCGCCAACCATGCCGGTGAATGATAAATGGTGAACTGACAATCATGTTCGGCTCTGGATTCACCCAAATGCCTGCTGCCTTTGTTCCTCCGCTGTTTTCATGCACACCATTCCATACTCATTTCCGCGTAATCGAATTTTCTGCGTAAATGAGCCATATTAAGCATTTCTCTGTCTTGTTTGTTCAAAGAAGTTTGCAAACTTTGGGAAGAGCAGAGGAGAAACTGTATGAGCCTCTGGTACAGATACGTACCGACTCTCAGGCTCGTGTGCACTAACGACGCCGTAAGTACGCGTATGCATATGAGTCGATGATGAGAGGATTGTGCAATTTAGTAGCAAACTGTATTGCCCGCTTCAGCTAGAGGTAACGTCCTGATAACGATCAGCTGCTGGTTGAGCTGCGCGGAGAAAATAATAATGATAATAATATCAACATATGATTGAGGATTTAAAAGGTGATGAAAAAGAAGGTCGAGTTTGTGAAAATGTAAGAGGGAAATGAAGAGCGGGAGCTGCAGTTTGTTTTGATGGCTTCAAAGGAGGAAAATGAATTAATAAGAGGGTTCTTCTCCCCTCCGCCTGTCATTCCCGCATTTTGTGGCTGAGATACAACACTGTAGGTTGTTGCAAAATTTTGTGAAATGTATGCCCTCTGCGACGCGGATTTCTTTCCCTCGTCCCAGCTCCTAGCGTGAACAAGGCCGAGGACGAGTAAACGGTTGAGGAAATGGTACAAATTGCTCCTCAGAAGATGTTCTCGGGGGAAATGGAAGGCAAGGGCAGGTTGATTATTTACATTGCGTGCAAGAGACCTATAACGACCGGAGGAGAACATTTTATGAATATGGCTCAGGAGCGTAAGCTATAATTTGGGCATGATAGACCCGCCGTTTTAATTTGCACACAGCAGCAATAACCTTGTTGGAAATGGCGCAACAAAAAACTACTCCATGACTAGCATACACTGTACTGAAACACGGGCTTATAGCCTATTATTCAGTAGAAGGCAGGGTTCGCACGAAAGCAAGGCAGAAGGGATGAGTGGGATAATGAACCAAGTTATTGCATTGATTCCCGCGAAGGATTGCTTCCGTAGGTTGGCCGGTCGGCTGTGCTAAAAAAACCTTTATGAATGTGAAAAGTAGACGTTAGTTCGATCTGTGGTAACTCTGAAAAGTTGCTCTGCTTAATGAGCGCTTATCCGGCACACCGAAGCTGCAACACGAATGGAACTATGAAACCTCTTTGCACTAACGAAAGGTTAAGAATATGCAATTTATATACTTTTTGATTTTTTTTTCAATCATATGATTTCCCCCTCCCTTTGGTAATGAGTGAAAAAGAGGCGTGTGTATGTTTGCAATCCATCTATTTGCTTTGTTCAAGTTTGGAGTCGGGAGGACTTTGAGACTAGGTTATTTGGTTCGATGCCTGGCTCTGCCATCATGAGTTGCATTCCTTCTTCTTTTCTTCTTTTGATAGGTATCTTCGGCGCTGACATAAAGCCGTTAATTGGATTAATCTCTGGGGAAAAGTGCTTATTCTATGTGACTCGAGTTGCTTTTTGCAAACTTGTTCTCTTCAGCTTTGCTCTTCAGCATGGCAAGGATGGGAAAGCAGAGCAGGGGCGGCGGGCAGAGGGGGGCGGTGCGGGGGGAGGTTTGCTGGCTCCTTTTATTCGGATGCGGAAATTACTATGCATTCTATCTGTCTTTCCTCCTCTCTCTCTCACAATGCACAACTAGAGATTCCTCAAAAGTCCTGTGGCACAAGCCTGTACTTATTACTTACTTGATGGTTTGCATATTGAGATACGCGTGTGGAAATTTCAAAGACTTGGTGTGGTGTTCGGGTGGATGGGTTGCGCGAATTCTGCCGTTGGGCTGAGAGGAATGTCGGTGAGGATTAAATATGTAATTTGCGGAGCAACTCGTCTTTCTTGAAAGGCCCCAGCACGTTCCGTTCCTCCGTAATGAGGAAGCTAACAGACTCCCTTCCCGCTTGTAACGCTGATCAGTTCGCAAAAGCGTACCTATACGGGAAGAGATTGTGGACCGATCCTATGGTTTCCTCCGATGCCGGCCTGAATAAAAGCGGTTCTCTCAAAGCCTAATAGGAATTGGTAATGGGGAAGAAAATGGGTCGTCAAGGTAAAAAGGCGGACGCCTGAATCAAAATCAAGTTCTGTGGGGGTGTGATAACGATTTGCTGGAATGAAATGATAGACTGAAGCGGACATCTACTCTCGGATGAAAACTGAAACCTTGCATTCCATTACAGCTCACCAAACTAGCTTTCTCCATCCTACCCATATCAACCACACTGTCAAAGATGAGAGGGTTGGGGAAAATAAGGTAGCGAGGAGCGATAGATGAATTTTCCAGCTTGTTTCACGGAATTGCGCCCTTGAACATGAGCATGTACGTAGTTGCCCTGCCATGTCCCGGCTCTACCGCCTCCCACCTATTATAATTTCACTTCTCCCTGACAACTTTCAAAGGAAAAGGTCAAATACATTTCGTGACATGAAGGATTCGCTCCTTGTTCCCATACGCATTCCTCCACAGTCCTATTCAGCTACGTACACGTCTTTCCTCTTCAGTCTTAGGAAAACCACCACCCACTGTCTTTGCATCCGGTCACTGGCACAATTTCTCAATTTATATAGCATACTCACCCTATTTTCGCACAAGTGCTGGGCCACGAGGGTCATGGCAAGGAACCGGAGATTCGCTTCCTGGAGTTTTCCCTTTGTTTCCTCTTCTTCAAGTAATTTCGCGTCGGATTGTCCAGTGCCAGGGCACGACGCGTGGACCAGGTTCGCATTCTTGTCCAAGCACAGGGGACAGGGCTGAGCCCCGGTGGGGGTGGCGGGAGCGGGTAATGAAACCTGGACGGAGGCATCTTCCACATCCGATGAGTGTTGTAATTGAGAGGATTTGAAATCGCACGGCTCGGGAATGACTATGGGATCCAATCCAATATCCGTTAGTGCTCGTACCTCGCTCCTTGATAAGGAACTGGCGGTAATGGGTGTGCACGCGGAAGTGGAGTTCTGTCGCGTAACATTAGAGCTTGTTGCTTCTGGGTCGGTGGGTTGAATTACATCAGTCTTACTTTGAATGGGAAGAGTTAGTTTTGCGAAATCAAATTGGATTGAAATCTCAGCTGATGGCAATCCATCCACCGGGCTTGCCGGCACTGGCTCACAGCCTGACACAGTTTCTGACTCTGACTTCTCCGCCTCGCTGGATGTCCTCACCGGTTCCTCAACCTCCTGGAAGCTCAATAAGGACGGAGAGTCTGAAATATTAAAGAGGGTTGTTGAAACAAGCCAATACATTTTATCTTTCACATTACACGTGTACACCATAGCTACATGTACAGCTGCCCAGAAGCTCACACTACACGTGGCAGATTACTCAAGAAGGGAAATAAGATGAAGAACCAGAGATTGTGTAGCTCGAGGAGAGGCAGAGCACTTGAGACATCACAAGACAAGTCTCTCGCTGAAGAAGTCAACTCATCAGCTCATGATGATGATGATGATACAGAGGGTGGGAGGAAACTAAAGGATATATTGAGACACGGAATTGATTGGTGAGTAACACCCGGCTTTCCGTATCTCATCAATGTCCTTACGCTAATAATTGGTTTGGATGGATATTCGCTCTGTCGCGTCTCCATCTGAAACTTTGGGTACTTTCAATTCAAGCACATGCATCTCATGTATGGCGGTAGTGGAAGGGATCCGAGCTAGGAATTTAGGACGCGGGGAGAAAGGCTTTGTTCGTTACATGGATGGATGAATGGATGGGTGGCGGAATAGATATGACTGATGCAATACTCCCTATAGATGGATGAAGATGGATGAAACGGGCTGGAGAAGCAACTCCAGGATCAGTCACATAGCAAGGGATGAATGTGGTGTTTCCGCAAGTATACAGCCCGGATAGTGGGTTTGGTGAAGCGAAAAGACGGAGGAACAGATAAAATTTGTACTTGCTCGCGAAATAATATCAGATGCTATCATCCAAGACCTGGAGGAAGGTAAGCGGATTGAAGGGGAAAGGTGAATAAGATACAATGTGATTTGAAAGAGAAGAGAGGAAGAAGGAGAGACAGAGAGAGAGAGTCATACACAACACACAGACAAGGTAAGGGTGAGTGAAAGAAAGAAGGAAAGTTGAGACCGGAGAGAGCGGAGAATATAATGAAGGAAAATCATCCGTGTTTAGATTAGGGATAAAGGTAGCTCGTCGGGTAGCCAAGGGCGAATGAAAACAGTTGGTGACGAGAATGGGAGTGGAGACGCAGAGGTGATGGGACGTTGTCCTTGTCAAGCTTTTGCCATTAGCTCACAGCGGATTTTTATGCAGGAAACTGCTTATGGGCCGAAATAAGTTTGGAAGCGGGAAAGCCAGGAGAGCGTCCAAACGCAAACACACACACACATAGAGAGAGAGAGATACGCATGAAAACGGGGCTACTTAGTTAGCTTGCAATTTATCTAGTGAAGCCTGTTACGGTGGCGAAAATCCCAGAGAGTTTAGTTTAGAAAGGCAATTTCAGGGAATGAATTAGGAATCTCAAATACATAGATCCTGTCCCGATTCACAGAGACAGAGGTCTTGCTCCAGAAGGAGCAACGGTGAACCTTCACCAACAAGCCTGGGCCAATCTCCTATGCAACCCTCCTCAATGTAATCATAGGCTTGAGGAAGCAACAAGACAGCCGGGGCTGATAGCGTAAAGCTGTGCAGGCGGAGGATTCGCAAGAAATCAGGCCGACTCCGGCTGGGAAGTTGGATTCCGTATATATTTCGTGGTTAATCTTATGACTGTGTATGGTGGAAATAAAGAGACAGCGATAGTTTTGGGCGGAAGAAATGGCTGGAGCCAGGTAGTGTAGGAAGGACGGCAGGAGAGAGGATAAGTGATGGACGCGAAATGTGTAGTGGTGGAAGGATAAGATGGGAATATAAAAGGAAGGGGGCTTTTGCGAACCAAATTCTGAATGAGAATCAGAGCCAGCTTTGATTTCACTCTATTACTTGATCAGTCCGGGGAGGAGAAAAGGGGAGCTCTATATATATGAAACTATACAGATGATCTCAAGTATTTCGAGGAAAAACACAAGACAAAGAGAGAGAGAGAGATGCATGAGCCAGCAGTGTTGACTTGGCAGTGAGTGTTTGTGTTGTTGGATTCTTTCATGAATTTCCTTCCACAAATATCAAATACGTAGTAGAAGAAGGAGAGAGGAATTGTGGATGGGTACACTGGTACTGGAGTATTAGTATGAAATTGTTGCCGAGCTTATAGCATAATGTTGATTACCTTTTCGGATTGCTCGGGCATGTTGATTGCTCGCGGTAATGCGCTCGTGTTGATGTGACTTGTTGGAATCTAATGGAAAATCTTCAAGTTGTATTATCTTTGGCCAGCTGGACTTGTTGTTCGAGCCACAATCATATTTATTCGTATTTTTTCCCGATGATTCCTCCAGCGATTTCCGACCTCCTCCGCTATCTTCCCAGTCCATAATATCCTTGCCCCATAAGCTTTTATATTGCATGTCGTCTCCGTCAAAGGCCCAAGAGGATCCGTTACCACCATCGCCCAAGTTTCCTATAATCCCATTATAGCCACCCGAATTACTCGAGTCTCTCTGGAGAGGCGCATAGGCAATCTCATTCCTCCCGCCAACATGACTTGTTGACCTACGATTAACGTCCGATTTTATTTTACCACTCTTCTTCTTCTCCCGACTCCCCGCCTTTTTCGAACGACGTGGTAAGCAAAACATTTTGATAACGATGATGATGATGATGGCCCAAATCTTCCCACAAATCTCACAATCTCTCAAAAACTTTCCAATCCAGAAAGCATACACTGCAAAACGCACGCTCACCCATCACCAACATAAACATAAGTCACATGTACGTATGTCCCATAATATTCCTTCTTCCAATCTCGTAATTTCTTCACATTCGTAGCAAACCTTCAATTCAGTCACATCTCCGACTCTGACCCACTCCTCAGGCCGATGGACAGGGGCAAAGGGCTGGTGGTAGTGAATGCATTTTTTTATTTCTCGCACAGCACCGCAGGGTTCCTCAATTCCTTTCTACTTTCACTTCCTCCCTCCGGCCTCGCAGCAGTCCCTGCCTGTCCTCTTCCGAGTCCAGAAAACGTTTTCACAGTTCAGCACAGCAACTCCAGCTTTCTCCTTCTTTAAGTAAGACACTTTTGATTCCTATCCAGGAACAGGACTTGGTTCAAGAGCGGACTGGTGATTGACTGCCTTCTCGTCTTCTTGTTCACTTTGCCTTTCTCCTCTCAACTCCTGTGATAAATATTAGCGATCTAGCATCCGTACTGGAAAAAAGCAGTGCTTTCATGCTCTCATAGTCAGTGGAGGAAATGAAGCAACTACACAAACACACACATTGGCTTCCCTTTCCACACCGTCTGGACCGGAAGAAGAGAGTCAGGCTTTCCAGAAACAGTTTCTTGTTATTTCCTTGTTGCGATGCATAAGTTACTTTCGAAGAAAGAACGCAGTTCCACAAAACCCTTTGTTATCTCAACAGGCACACATGAGCAAATCCTTTGGCGTTTACTTAAACTCGGAGCTTGCCCCGAGCTTGTGCAAATATTCCTAACCGCACACACACACATACACAACTCAACAATTCTTGTCGGCGATCAGAGCATTTCATAACAGTCTCATTTCTATTATTGCATCTCGTAACATCCCGCGCCCCTTTTCCTTATTCAGAATAAGTGGGTTAATTCTGTCAACAGCCTCCCTTCCTTATCACCAATGCTGGGGAATTTAACGACAAATGTTATCCAGCAGCAGTGAAATTGATTGCATCAACGTACACATGCACAGAGTATTTTGCTCAATTCATTTAATCTTCGCGAACATTGGAGCCAGCCCCTCCAGCAACCTTCCAGCCTCTGGAACTAGTCCTCATGAGCTCTTCGTTGCTGAACCTTTAAGTGGCCCTGGATATTTCTCCACCGAGGGCTTATGTCTTTCTGTCCAAATCAGGGGTTTCTTCTTCTCCGACCCACACTTTTTTCCGCACTCGTCTTTGTTTATATGTTGTAGCCAGCCGGAGTCGAGGCGTATAATTCCTCCGCTTAAAACTTCCTCCAAAGGTACTGCCCGGACGAATCTGCTTTCGGTTCGGGAAGGAGTGCAAGCAGCTCCACTTCCTTCACATGCACACAGATTTCTTTACACGGAATCACACACAGAGACATATACACACACTAATCCATATCTAAGAAAGACGGGAAATATTTTCCCCTGCCAAAATCCACACTCCTATTCCAACAAATCCGGCCCATAAACAAGATAATCTTAAGTGCTCCCTCCAGAAGCATGTAACTTAGCCTCGACAGATGATGATGGCCAGAGAAAATCACATGGTGCCACTAGAAAAATATTTTTTTAAAAGCCCGCTCACACACACACACTCACACTTACACATATGCAATAAATTGAGGAAAAAACCACCAAAATTCCGTCCGATCCACCGCTAACTTCTCTTGCGCTACGGGCAGACGAAGCTGCCCATTGTTTTCCTTCCGTAGCAGACAATACACTGATGAAACTTACGAAGATGAAAAAGCCAACAAGAAGATGAAGAACGCAGTCTTGTTGTGTGATCTTTTCGCAATCTCTCTCTCTCGCTAACCTGCTAATATTCTTCTGTACCCTCATCTACTGCCAGCTTATAGTACTGCCCCATGTTTCCTTGCGACCATTAGTTTCGCTCGTCCTGTCCTACGGTTGGAAGACTGGCTTACAGCATTCGTCTTACTGTACTAGTTTGATTTGCCGTCTTGCATATCTTACGTCTCTCTCAGTCCCACAGAGCAGTTGTACAGATTCACCTACCTGCGAGAAGGAATTATATCCAAGACAATTACACAGTCCTCACCTTTCATCCATTCCTTGGTTCGCTTCTCCTGGTCTCACTTGCCTTTTTAACCATGAGAGGAATGAAAGAAGCCTACCTGATTCTTGTCTAATCTGAAATAAAGCTCGTGTTCTGGTCTTATTATACCATGGGATAACTTTTAAAGAGCCTCTTCACTCTTGGTCTTCTCACGCAAATAAAAGATGCACGTCAAGTTATAGACAGGCGGAGAGGGATTTCATTCAGCTATCGTCGTCGCCTTTAAGAAAGAAACTCTGTGATTTGATGAGAAGCAGTCGCATGAAAATTCCCCTGCAAATTGCCCTTATGACGCTGCAGGCAGTGCAGCTCGACCAAGGAGCTCCGAGCGTATTAGGTTGCAAATAAATCTGGCTGAAAATGATGCGAACAGCTGTCTTTACATTTCCCATTCAAGGAAGTCATTGACCAAAAACATGCCACGCTGAGCAACTTTTACAACAGGTTCTTTTTACGCACCTTTCCATCACCACCACCACCACACCAGAGCCAGATGACTGGCGTGGCACGGCTCCATCCTCAGGGTCCACAAAACCAGGCGCTAATGGTCTCTTCGGAGCTGTGAGCTCGCTCCCAGCGTCTTGGGATTTGGCAGTGAGGAAGATGCGGCTAAGGGGATGCAATGCAACTAAGGTGTTATTAACAACGTTGCGTTAAAATATGCGTTTTTTCATCACCTTCGCATGTCCTGGTTCCTAAATCCCCGCTGGTGGACCGTACCGCACAAGTCACAGGCCGACTAATGGATGGAGTATTTGCGTCCGCTTACACTTACGTCCCACGAACGCCAATTAGAAGGCTGAAAAGCATGGCTTGAGAAGTGTGACCCAGAGGCCAGGATGCGTTGCATAGCGGAAGAAAATCACGGATGAGAGAACTAGAATCAGAGGACTGCATAATCTGTTCAAGATGTACAAATCACTGAAGGAATTTAAAGCGAACGACAAACAGTGGAGGAGAACAGGTGCATTTATCAAGTCGAAGGCAGGAGTAAGGAAGTAAGACAGAAGCCCTGCTTTTCCACTCACTCATCCATTTCGATGCACATCTTCCTCGTGTCCGTTAGCGTGCCTCTTCGTTCAAGACTTCGAGAGGCTGTGAACTCTAGGCTGCACTGCGATCCGCTGCTTGCCTTCCTGCAAGCCATGCTCAAATGAGCCGGTAAACAGAATCTCAAGAGATGCACAGTCCATGTGGTGCTGCTACCTTGGCCGTATAGTAAAGCGTGTTTTTTTACCGAAATTCCGTGACGTTGCAGTCTCACTAATCTGACTTGGGAGATGAGAGACGTGGTGGATTTTTTTTTTGCTTAAAATTTTTGCATTGTGTGGCTGGCTGGCTGGAGGGGTTTAAATCCTTGTTTCGGCCCGGGTTGCCTTGTCAGTCGGCTGTGAGTCAGGTCGGTCGGTGCTGTCGGCTTAATGTGCACATGAAGGTGGTGCATATCTCGCAGCAGCGTGTGAGCCATAACGCAAAGGGAGACAAGCAAGTGGCAAGACCAGCGTGATCACTGAGGCACGTAGCGGATAAGAAGAGGCTGAAGTCTTGAGGATGCTCAGGGCTCAAGAGGAAAAAAGTAACAACAGGACGGAATGCTCCTTGCCGTGTGCACATGGTCGCACCGGGTTGTAGTGTGTGGTGGCCCTTGTTGGAGATTTAGTTTAGTTGCGGTTCTCCCCAGGATGTATGCCACGGCTGGCTCGGTGCTAACGGGTAAACTAAGGGCTGGATTGTTGGGTTTGAAGAGATGCAAGGAATGTCTACGATCCTGAGCAAGAGGGGTGGGTAGGATCAAAAAGGAGATTGGGGAGGGATTGAGGTAACAAGTACGTAAGATGGCTGTGACTGTTTGATGGGAGCCGTATCGTGGCAAAAATATTACATGTAAGGCTCAATGGAATTTAAAAGGCTTTTCGATTCTCCAGCTCCATATGAACCTACCCTGCTTTCACTCCTTGTGACACCGCAAGGGAATCTGGAAGAAGAACTAGCGAGAGAGAGAGAGAGAGAAAGAGAAAGACAGAAAGAGAAAGTAGCATCGTTTGTCTGAGAAAGAGAGAGCCAGAGCACGGCGGTTGCTTTTTTTTCAACTGTATTAGATTGTTGTTGATTGGATGAGATTGGTTCATGAAATTTGGAGTGGGATGGGGTTGGAAGGGGAAGCTATAGGTTCGGAAACAAACTTAAGGTGAGTAAAGCTACACAAGGAGGAAGAAAAACAGAGAAGTAGATAGCCTCAAGGAAAGACTTTCTTACGAGGAGAAAGGTTCCTTGAACAATGAAATGAAAGTCATGTTCCGTTCTGAGAACAGCAGCGTTTGTAGCTACTACACCCTTTTTTCCAACGAGCATACAGCACATTGTTAGTTCTCTAACTCAATCATAATGACCGCAGTCTGGCGTTGCGGCTATTTGTGTCATGGAAAGTGAATTAAAGTGTATAGGAATGAAGTGCAGGTGGGATGATGGTTCCACTCTGCTCAACTACCCTTCTTCTTCTTCCTCCCCTTGTGCTCTTTCTTGTTCCTTTGTCCTTTGAAAAGAATCCTGTGTACTTATACGTTTGTGTTGTGCTTGTGAAACTACAAAAAAAAAGCAAGAGAAGAATTGCGGAATTAGATTTAAATGGCATACGCGATATTTTTAGGCGCTGAAATCTCCTCTCCTTCCTTCTTCCCGCGTCCTCTTCCTTTCCTCAGTGGACTTGTTGGAAGCGTTGTAAAATAATTTTCAGGGAAAAATAAAGAGAAACCTCAAGAGAAAGCAACAAATCCTTCAACCATCCCCCTTGTCGACCATGTTGCTAAAGGAAATTTCCACCCGAGACCTTGACATTCCTGAATTCCATTCAAGTCCAGCCTATATGAGTATTCTGGATGAAACTGCCAAGTGAAAAAGAAAAGCAGGAAATAACTGGTACAGGAGCGATTCTCGGTACATGCCTTGTCTTCAGGCCCTGTCTCCCAGTCAGAGCTGTGAGAGAAGGAGGTGGCGAACCGGGCAAGAGCCAAGCATCAGGGTCAGACTTGGGTGGGGGCACATGATGTTGATGGGAGAATTGGCCGTCGTCCTTGCCTAAAAATGCCTTTCACTCCAAACCCAAAATGTGCCTGCCCTTATAGTACGGAGTATTCGCACCGACATTCTTTTGTTCATACAAGGAAGGAAGTACAAGCAATATAAATTTAGATCTTCGCGCTTTCACCGGTCTGGCACAATTTTTTCCCTGCGTCCCAAGCACGGGGCGGATATGAGATCCAAAAGTGGAGGGAACTGAGGAAGAAACTGGGACGTTCGTCGTCGTCGGATGAGAAAGTGAAAGTTCTTCCAATATCTGCCGTACAAAAGGATGGGAAGTGGTGTATTTTTAATTAGTTTGATGTAAATGACAAGACGGATGGAACGTCTTCTGAGATATAAATTGCCCACACATAAGCAGGGAAGGCAGGGCTCCCTCCGCCAAAGCACATGAGAGTGTATGAGACTGGCGAGAAAATTTGAGTTTTCCATAGACTGGCAGCCGGCATGTGGGAAAAGTTTTTGACTTAACGGAAAGAAATTCGATATAATCGAAGCACAAAGTAAAGAAGCTGCCGAGTTTAAAAGAAGGGTTGAGTGGGGAGCCACGCCATGAGAACCTTGGCAGTTTCTGCCCGAATGAGATGGCAAGGGCGGAAAATGGAATCAATGTGCCGTGATGCTAGATTGCAATTGCCAAGACGCAGTGAGTGAGAAGCTTTGTCATTAAATTTCTAGTTACATGACGCTTTACTTACTTAAGAATGTGAAAGCATATTGAATACACAAGCCACAGCTGGTGCCAAATGGGTGCATGTGAACATGCAAGGAATTGACGGCATTGTTGTTCGCAACTGGACCAGTTGACTCTCCCTTCACTTGAGTCCGGGAATGCGGCGGGGTAGTCGATCGTCGTCATCCTCCATCCCCGTCCCATTGCCAATGGCTAGTGGCTGGAAGGCAGCTAGGCTGGAAGGAAAGTGTGAAACGATTCCCTGGAAATATGTAGGTATGATGATGGAGAGAGAAAATTGAAAAGGGAGGTGGCGGCGGCGGATCTTTGAAATCTTTCAGCTTCAGCTGGATATACTATAGACTGAGAGAGTTTTATTGAGTTTGTAATATGATATTCACGAAATGGGCCATGCTGCAAAAGGGAATGGTAAAAGCGGACTGTAATATGCACCGGAGGTGGTGCGATGAAAAGAGTGACAATAGAAAGTATTAAGGCAAACCGTAGGCGGGAGAATTACGGAGGAACAAGTGTTGAAACATCATTTCTTATGCGTTTCGCCTCAACTTTTTATATAGGTGGTGTATTATCCTGATTTCCTCACTCAAACTTTGTCAGTTGTAAATCCGAAAATGTTTCCAACAAAAAGAGAAAATTTTTACGCGTAAGAGTCAAGGGGAAAGAAATTGGGGCGACGCAAACGGTAATGCTTGCGTACGAAATTGGGGTGGGTGATAGAGAGAGGGAGGGGGAGGAGGAGAGAGAAAGCGAAAGAAAGAAAGGACAGAAAAGTACATGTAAACTTAAAAGCTGAAAGGACGCGAGAATCAAGCACAAGAGTACAAGTTGGAGAGGGATATTGATTCTCTCAAGGGATTCGAATAAATAGACGGGAGACTTTCACTGTGTGTGTGTGTATGTGCACCGGCATGAATTTTTGGTGAAAGCGCAGGAAAATAACTCGAGGAGAAAGCGAGCCCGTAGCGAGCGACAGAGACAAGGTGTGAACAATTGCGTCGACGTTGCTGAATTCAGGAAGCTGAATGATGAATCATATGATTTATTCCATACATTGTGAGAATAGTTAGAAATTTCTGAGCTGTATTCAATTGTACACGACGTTAGAGTGTGTGTGCGAGAGAGAGTTGTTGAAAGAATGGAAATTATCAAAAAATATAGGTATACACATTACTGAAAAAGTACGTGCAAACCGCTCACGTCACCCCGACTGCATCATCGGCTCAAGGCAATGGATGTGACAAGCTTCGTGGTAATTGTTCCGGAAGGTCCTACACATCGGGAGCCATTCACATATCATATATCTTAACGCAGATAACTCATGAGAGAACCACGGCCAGGACAACGGCAACAACAAGGGTGAGAGAGGAGAAAATCATAGAGGCGGATTGCCAACGGCCTCGAGCACGTGTATAGATGTATGAGGATGTTGTTGTCCCACTACTTATACTTTCCTTCAGTACGCTTTTTTTGATACTCAAATAGGTTATACAGCCTCTAAAAGTAAACATGTTCTTGTCCTCGTCCACATGTACACTGAAGGAGTGACCTTACGTCTCTAACTTTATTATTACTAATTATTATACAGTATACAACGGGATTTTGCCATTATACTTTGTCAGATATCTTTATAGGTACAATATATAGTTGTATAGATGTGTGTGTATTTATATTTAATATCATCATCATCATCATCATTGGTATTATATATAATCTTTATTTGTTCATTACACGTTTGGAAACAACAGAGGATAGCAGCAGTTCTCATGTATACATGGTCATCATTAGTCACTGCTGTTTTTTTACCATTAGTCGTATTACACTCATCGTATATGGCTACACAATATCGATCTATTGGATCACTTATGGTAATATATCATTCTGTTTGAAATAATGAATTTCCACCGCCAGAATTCCCCGTAAAACATTAAGTATAAGTTGACAGACAAGCGTACACATACATGTACCGTTTGATTGCCGGCTGAAGGAGAGCGTGAGCCGACTGTGGCAACGCACTTCCTCCATATTTTAGGTCGGGGAGTACATGCTTCACAATAAGGGAGGAGAGAGATATTTGAGTCAGATTCCAAAGTATTGTCGGATTCCTGTATCCATGTCTATAGTAACCTACGATTATATAATAAGTGGTATAGTTAAGGAAATTATCTTCCCTTCTTGTAGACAACATTAAATGCTCTGTAATTAAATTTTATTATTACTTTCATTAAGTACACATTAAAGACTGGAGCTACATTTGGATTGTTTCATTGAAAACGTTTCACTTCATCATGTACACGTTTGTGATTTGCAGCAATAGGGTATTTAAATACTTAAGCCATTGCCGGCTTTGATTGCTCCGCGGCTCCTTATGTCGTCTCTTTCACCGAAACGTGTCATAGAGTTACCCACACACCTTTCCCGCCCTCACATCAAGCAAATCATTCGTATATTAGGAAGGGGCGGCAAAAGATGGCCGCAAATAACTAAGTATTGCTTTTCAGTTAAACGATGATCGTTGCTCCAATTATGTGTAGTGTGGATGATTCCGGGCCGTACTGTAAACAGTACGCTTATTGCAGTTTCGACACACCTCAGTACAATTGCGGACAAAGAATATAGCAGATGAGCGTGACGAAGAATGCATATAACATGGTAACAAAGACACGGAGTGGGAAGCGGAAGATGGGTCAAAAATCTACCAACATTCCATTCTCTACAACCCCCTACCTGCTCGCAGAAACCGGGAATTTCCCGTAACCAAAGGTCCATTTTGGTTCTTGCCATAGGCAGCAGAGGACCTACCCGCCTTGACCTGTCGCGAGGATCGGGACGGAGACGGACCATGATGCATTGGATTTGAAATCCGTTATTCGTTCACCAGCTTCAGCGGCGTGTATAAATTGGTTGACTGGGGAGAGGGATGCGGCAATTTTCTCTCTTGATTGGGCTTTCTGTTGCAGAGCAAGTTTTAGAAGAGATATCGATGCAATATTTCCCAGTCCTCTTCTCTCGGTCGTTGACAGTTTTGTGGTGAAGGTGGTGGTACAATCCTCTTGGCCCTCTCTCTCCCTGCGGTGACGGCCGGCAGAAGATGTGGGGCGAGGGAGCGGGCGGGCGGGCGGACGATTCATGGAAAATGATTGTCCGTCATTTATGTCACTCTTTCACTTCCTGCATGTGAGCTTGTGAGCGGGCATAATCCGGAAATTGCGTATATTCCTGGAGTCAACAAGAAAAGTGAGGGGTGAAACCAGCTGCAAGAGGCATGTGGTAGGAAAGACGCGCAGAAAAAGAAACGGAGGGAAGGAGCTGTTGGAAGGAAGCTGGGAGGAAAAACTCCATCCGCCCTATGCATTCCTGACAAAGTTGACGAAGCGGCATCAAGTTCGGAAATTGAGATGTGCATGTGCCAGTAATAATCAACTAGCCTCGGCCTCAGTCATTGAGCAGGGGAAGCTGGCGGGGTAATGGTATTAACATGCAAAATATGTGGTTGAGGAGCAGGAAGGCCAGAGGAAAAGCGCATGGAGTTGCCAAGACTTATACGCGTCCTGTCACAAGTCAGTCTTTATTTCCAGCCGGTGTGCAGTCTGTCAGCGTAAGGACTGTGACCAGACTCAGACAGCTTGTTGGATTTTTACAGAGCTGAGAGGGCTGGAACCTCTGACAGAGGGAGTGGAGCTGGAGCTAATGAAAAGTCAAATCATATCTTAATTCATTATTCTTGAAGAGCGTGAGACACTCCGGCAGCCTTGGATCATCATCACAAATAAAAAATGCTCGAGGCTTATGCCAGTGAAACTAAAGAGTAAAGTCGTCGACTTGAGCTTGGGCACAATCATTAGTTATGGACTTTGCGGAGGTGGGGTGGGGGGAGAGTGAAAGCACTAACTAAGCGGAGAAAGCTACCGCTCCTACCATCTGCTCCTAAATGCATGTAATGGTCATTATCACTATCGCCCACCTACTTACTATGTGGATCTGTCTGCCGGCAGTTACCCACAGTTATGAAGCGAGTGCAATCATCTCGTCAGTTTGTCAGCGTGTGGCATTATCCTAGTCAAGACGTATATTGCACGAACCTTTCATCTTTCCCTTTAGCCCCACGTCACTCTTGCCGTTCATTCATTACCCTCTCGGGTAATAATTGCATATGATTCAACATTCATCACCCCGTTTTCTCATTAATTTCATTCAGCTTTCACAATAAGGTCAGCAGCTAGAGAGAATTGCTCAATCATGTCGTTGGCTGGGGAGGATGAAGGAACTCGTGCGATTTTCTTGGTCTATTTCTCCCCAGTTGCCTTCTCTCAGCCCACTTCCGGCTGGAATGCAAACAGCGTTTGGGGATTCAACCTCGATGAAGAAACGGACAACGTTCTGTCACCATCATCCTCCGCACCGCCATTCTGAGCTGGAGATCCAGCCCGGGGAGAGATTCCACCACATATCCACTGTTTTATTCCCATCTGGCTTTTACTTCCCGTCCCGGCCTGTAGCTGTCGAACGGAGCTGACAGTCTTATGGAAATGGAACAATGTTCTCGGGATTGAGGATTCGCACAATAATTCCTCGTCCAATCACTTTCATAACAGCCACGAGGGGTAAATGCGAAAATGGCTTTCGTCCGACAAGAGTCGCTGATGGCGGTCGGAGTGAGAATCCGCCACTTGGAATGGCCCCGTTCATGGCGGAGGAGCGAGGAAAATATGCTTATGACCCCTCGGAAACGTGTGGTCCGTTAATGCTATAAATGTTGTGGGAGTTGATTCCGTAAGCTGAGAGCTGATGGGGAATGGTTGGAAGGGAGCGGAGAAAAAAAACATATTTCGAGGCTTTAAGTGAAAAAAAAGGAGCGCATCAAATCTTATGTGGCCATCACCGCATAAATCTTTCATAGCGTCCATCTCACCCCGACCAGAGCACAGCCTGGTCACGGACAGTGGGACAAGGAGATTTTCCAATAGATCGGATACACATAAGGAGACGACACTGGCATATACCTTCATTTTTCCTCCTCCACCTTACCACAAAGCCACATAAATCAATTACATTCGTGGTTAACCCCGAGAAGATCCTGTGCATGAACCTTTAGTTTTTCCAACTGCCGATTTCCAAAACCTACATGTGCCTGTTAAACAATTGCAGAGTGACGTGTCGGTGTGGGGAGGCATGTAGTTTAAATGGACTAAAAATACCAAAACGACTCAATCCCATGTCAGCTGGTGGTCAGTCTGACCACAGAGATGGCAAAGATCCCCACAATAGGTCTCATGCATCGCACCTAATCCGCAAACGTCCGCTATGAAATCCATCTCACCATCTTTTAGTCTCCATGGTTTCTTGCCTAACCCCTAAGCCCGGGCTGATCCTCCAGGAAGGACTTTGCACATACTTGATCTAGTATTAAGGCCTTCTCGCTTTTGTTGCCTCAGTTGTAAGCTTCCGTTTGGAAAATCGTACTACAAAGGTACGTACTGGTGCAAATAATCCTGTGCATACATCCCCCTCGAACTAATACTACTCCCTCCCCCTCCCCCTGCTATAAATATTCTCCAAGTTGAATCCAAATCTTGGAAGTGAAACGGGCAAACAAGTTCTTTAACATTTTCTTTCTCCTCTCACAGTGCTCCTCCACTTCCCCCGTCACCCCCCCCCTCCTGGCATACATCAGCTTGCATAAAAGTGCTATTTTTCAAAAAGTAATTCAGCAAACAAGGATGAGAGAACCTTTGTGTTCGACACTGTTTTACAAATGTTATACCATCATCACCATGTTTGCTCTCAGGAATATAATATGGAGAGGGGAATGCTCACGCAATAAAGGCTGGCATTCACTTTGATTAAGTGTACGCGTGGCTTGAATTTCCCAACTGCGAAATGGTGGTAGCACAAAACTTTTTACAACACAATTGCACTTCCACTTTTACAACTTAGTGCATGCATTATTGAGTTTGTCCACAAGGAAACTCTTAACATGTCCCTGTGATCAACCGCCGTACAAGAAATATGGCGCGATATTTTTCTTCGCACTCGGCAATCCCCACTTGAACATGACATGTTGTGTATCAAGGTCTTACATTGTTACCAGAGGAGGACGTGAAGGAGTAGGAGGAGGAGGAATATTTGGCTCATCCTTGAACTCTGCCATAAACTTGTACAACTTTAAATGAATTAGGAACCACTCTTTTCCATGTGTCAGGGAAAAAGAACCGTTCGAGAGACGAACGTGATAGAAAAAATGGTGCAAAACTCCAAACCACACTTCTAAAGAGAAACATCCTACGAGAAATCCTTCCAATAACTTCTACCAGATCACGTGACGGCCCAATTACCGTCCCTACACCAGGGACACTCGTGTTCTTGGATGGCCACATAGTTTTGGCACTTTTGCTTTAATCTCCCTCCTTTTGGCATTGAAACAGGAGCGGTGCGGATTCCTTATACACTTTCATTGACAAATTCTGTTGATTGCCCGAGCTGATTATTGTTCTCTGGCGCCAAAGTGGCCGAAGCCCCAAGCGCCTTCATCAAGGTTGCTCGAAAAACGGAAAGCGTCCAGCAATAATAACAGAGCCGTAGTAGCCTCACTTCTTGGCACCCCGTACTTAGCCGGTGACGGATGTAGGCACAATCATGATTGAATAGGAACAAGTAGGGCGTGAACAAAACAAGTATAGCAAGTGATACGGAGTGTGAGAGAGAGAGTCATATATAAACTACAAATTAGGAATGCCAAATCCCCAAACATGCTACAACAGGGAGCATATAAGCTCACCTACTATGGATTGAAAAGTTGAATTGGAACGTAATCAATCTTCTTACCGAAAATTATGGCTTTACTTAAAAAGGATTCTTCGGAACGCCCTCCTGAAATCTTTATTAAAAATAGTGTAGATGACTGGGTTGAGGGCCGAGTTCATATAGCCGAGCCAGAAGGCCACGGCAAAGCCCCACGGCGCAATTTCGCATTCGCACAACGGTGAGAAAATGTACAAAAAGAAGAACGGTAGCCAGCATAAAATAAAAGAGCCCATTATAAGACCCAAGATAAGCGTTGCCCGCTTCTCCTTCTTCCTTGCAATTCTTCGCTTCTCTCGCTCCGGATCACGGATTTCCTGAAATGAAACATCAAAAATTAGTCGTGATGAATGAAAACCCGCATTAATTCTTCCCATTCTCCTTCGCCACCTGCATAAAAACGACTTGGGCTGGGGATGCCAGCGGGAGAAAGATGCAACTTCTTCGTAACAACTCCCTCCGACCGGCTTACGCAGCTACTCCTCACTGCTGACAAGGGATGAAAGTTTTAATTGTACGGAAGAGGAATCGATGGCCATGCCGTGCCTTATTTCAAGACTAATGTATGTTCTGGTTAAATGCGTAATCACTCTTCCAGGAGCGGATGCCACCACCTGTCCTACCGTTGACAAGGTTCGCAATCTTTTGTTTAGTTATTTCACAGTAAGCCGCTCCTCCGCTCCCGCTTCAGTAGCGAGAATCCTTTAGAATCCTCCTTAATCCAGCAGATCATTGGGAATTTCATACAAGGAGGCTTCTTCCATGAAGCCGCCGTCTATTATGCTTGTAGAGAGACAATTGCACGTTACGATCCAGTCCTTGGAGTAAATATTTTAGTTTAACGAAATGGCGTTCAAGCAAAGAATCCTATGTAACCGCTCTGCTGCTCATTGAATTCATTGCGACGACGATTGAGTAGAACGGGGGGAAACCACATATGAGAATTCCACATGAGCAACTCTTGTTGCTGACTCCTTTCTCTTTGTCGAGAGATCATTAAGCTCGTTTACAGGTTATATTGAAAGCTTGATACATGGCATTGTTAATACTAATTTGAATCCATTCCGTTTCAAATAACTTAGGCTTGAAAAATAACAACCCTTGATCACAGCTATGCATCTTTGCATTTTCCCCAAAACGTGATCGCCTCACTTTCATTTCGATATATTTGAATTTAGATTCCTTCTCATGCTTTCTTGAGTGCATGCAATGAGAACTCCCCCCCCCTCAGCCGTTGGATATATATCTTTTTTTCCTATCTTCCATGCTCATGCAGGCAATATCCACTTAAATGAGTTTGCTTCACTTTCCATTCAACTCACGAACGTGCATTCGTTTTAATTTAGCTCGAAACGAACTTGTTACTCTTTTGTCGAAACTCTCGACTTGTAGTAGCAGCACGTACGGACTCAAAGTAAAACTTTGTCGACCACGGACAACTCCTTGTCAGCATGTAGCTAAGGTTTCGGAGCGGTCCGCATCATTTCACCTGCACATCACAGGAGATTGGTGTCTTAAATACAATGCGAGTGCAGTTTCCATGCATACTCCGTCTCGCGATCTGGGGAATTGACGGTATGGATATGCGAAAAAGTTTATGAGAAATGTTCGCTCAAACGCCTTGCATTCCAAGCCTTTCTCCCTTGAACATCAATTAGACTTTGTACTGAGATAAATGCATGCGAGGAGAGCTGATCAAGATGAATGTATGAGAGAGAATCTGACTGCAAATTCCAAAAAGCATAAGGAATTTCTTTGGAATGTACTAGTATCAAAAACATCAATTCTGATGAGCCAAAAGAGCATATCACCTCCCGATAGGGAGTGGGGAGAGATACAGAGAGAGAGAGAAAGAGAAAGCGAATCCCCCCGGCTCCTCTGCACGATTCCACATGTAAATTTGTAGTCGCAATCGATTATAATGTAAGTTTAAATCGATTCTTTTCGCCGCATCTCACCAAACGACATGTGCACAGAGGACATGTCGACTCGCCCATCAGCCATGTACTGTATACCCAACGTGTACACAAGTAGGAGAGATGGCATTGCATTTTTTACTCTGGACAGAACCTTCGTCCTTGTCAAGCTTCTGTTCTAGTCCAGTCAACCGATTTGACGGTAACTAAGCTGTGAAAGTTTTCTTCTGAATTGTAAATACTCGCACAACGCCGGAGGAATTCAGCCGGAAGGAAACAAAACTGCAGCTGTGATCAACAAAAAGTAAAACTTGTACACATCCTTATGTATTTCTGCCTCGCTACACGGAGCTAATAGTGAGTCAGAAATGAAAGCGGACACTGGCTGTAGCAACTCAGCTTGAGTTAGTGTAAACCAAAACCATTTTTCCGCTTTTAAGACAAAATCCCACTATGGAGAGCACACAGAGCAGCGAGGAAGCATGCATGTTGACTTGATATTCCATACACAAATTCTCCCTGTTCGCCCAATCCCGATTGCTTGTTTGCACTAAACTCTTCCTCATACCGATTCGCATCCACGCCCAGGATCTGGAAGCGTCACATACCGTATCATTAGGCGCTATCAGAAGACATGCTTTCCACGTTCATCTTTCACACGAACAAGCAGGGGAAACCCGCTTGGCCAACCTTGTAACGGAGAAAGTTCCGAGCCGTAGTTTTTCCACAATTTCTACCCTTTCACGCCGGAATGTCCCCATAATTTATTTGAGCGCCGACTTACGCCTTCATAGTCAACAGCTCCGCCAGTATTCTGAGCCAAAGACGCAAAAATGGTCGGTGGGCACACAAAACAAATTAATTGGTAATATGTGCGTTAGTGAACTGGGGCACTGATTATACTCGGGATTGGTACTGTCATGTCCCCGTTTTGCTGCTTTGCGGTCTAGTAAAAAAATTTGGAATTTTTCCCCCATCATCATCTTTAATTCTTCTTTGTGGAAAGCTAAACAACCATTTAACTCATCCTAATTACAGCAAAAACAGGGATTGAAGGCCCACATTTGGCAATACACTGCACATGCTAGAGAGTTGGTATCCTTTCGCTGTTGCAACGACGACTGGCATTTGCTGCTGGTTTCGATATTTTTAGCTAAAAAATAGAGGTCATTAATGGAAGAAACGCGTGGAGCCTCTTGGTGATTGGAGTTGATCAGGGTTGTTGGCAGTTGTCAGTTGGTTGGTGGGTAAAGGTGTGAGGTGCTAATGACACGGGGTGGTAGAAGATGTTTAAGAATTCCCGGTTGTCGACGACTGGAGAGAGGCTGATTACGACTTTGGATTCAGTGGAGGGACACGGCGGCGGTGGTAGATTGCAGGAGCAAAGTTTTGGTTGCAAGTTGGCGCTCGTGAAGGCGGAGGTGGAGATGGGTGAGTGAAAAGTCGGTTTATTG
>VRMD01000343.1:0-28994 GCA_009872375.1 Sminthurides bifidus
GTGGTAGCAGTTCACCTTATCAAATTGCTGGTGACATGAAAATATAAACAATTACTTACGGCAGCAAGAATTTGCAACTTTGCCATTTTGCAGCTCGTCAGCCGGTGAAAAAGTTTTGACTTATAGACATACTAACCCCACCGGTGCTGTAGATCTCAGTGTTCATTTCATTGTACCTGTTGCCCCTATAAGATTGTCGTGTGGACTAAAAGTAAATGCAAAGGTTAGGACTGGATTGGAGCCATTCCCTAATGACGAACGCAGTTTTACTTCTGCGATCTAACAATCTCTTCACAAGTGCAATATCAAATACTCAGGTGGCGTTTCTCATATCAACAAACTTCCAATGAGTGTAAATGTTCTGTGTTCGACTCATGTGTATTACATTCTTGGTAAAAGCAAAGCCAAGCTCATAACCATCCCGCGTTTGAATCAGTGACAAGGATTTTTCGATTCTCTTTGACAGTTACTGAGACATGTTTTTTCAGGCTGCTGTTTGAGGCAACAAGTATAGTTCCGAATTTGATTTTACTGCACAAACGTTTTGCAGATCTCTGTCCCTTACAAAGGGCGAGACTGAAGAGCAAGAGATAGTGAGACTTGTGGAAAGTCCTGAACCGGAAATACGCGGGGTGAAAATCATGAGTGCTTTCCCCGATGACCTTGGACCTCACTCGGACCCAACTGGATTGGGCTTGAAAAACACGGACATTATCATACATAAAACGGTCGTCTCGCAAGCAAATGTTAGTCCAAAGTTTTTCAATAGAGGTAAGTTCCTTCGGTGTTAAATACCTGTCTTCGTTCTACTTTCACTCATGAAAGAAAGTTCTTCACGGGAAATTTGGTATTTTTCAGATTACATTAAGAACAAGTCTGAGAATTCAGAGAAGTACACAATACGTCCCAAAGAAATTTTACTTAAGACTATACCGATTTTATCCTGGCTGCCAAATTATGAATGGAAGAGTGTTGGATTTGATGCCATTGCGGGTGAGAGGAATGCATAGTATGCTCAACTTGTTTTGTTCCGGTTAAGGGCATAACTTCTCTTGCGTAACCAATACAAAATTTGTCTTCTCTTCAGGTTTTATGGTTGCTGTGATGAACATACCCCAAGGTAATTACAAAGTCCCCACAGGTCATAACTACAAGGTTTTAACCAAGTTGGTGTTTTCAAACTACTTCTTTTGAAATAGGGATGGCTTATGCGATGCTGGGGAATCTACCTGCCATTGTCGGGATTTACATGGCTTTTTTTCCAGTAATAATTTATGCAATTTTGGGCACTTCTCGGCACGTGTCAATGGGTAAGATTCGCTTGCTCTTCTTCCGTCATCTTCTATTCATTCAACTCTTATTTGAATCTCAACGTTTAACTAGAGTTTACATTGGTAATTTAGGAACGTTTGCCGTCGTTTGCTTAATGTGTGGCAAGACTGCAATGGAGCTACAAGCTTCTAACAGTGCAGAGGGAAAAAATTATACCATCCTAGAAATTTCCACTGCCATTTCACTTGCCGTCGGCCTAATCCAGGTGAGTTATCCTCCGCTACTCTTGTTTTTTCAAATGCAGCATCCACATCTACGCCACAAACAGCAGGCGCATGCATGAAAACACATTTCATCGCCTTACGTCACACCAATCGTTCAATCAGGTCACGGTGCTCCTCAGACACTTCCTAACTATGATTAGGAGGTGTGGTAATGAATTTTTATGCTTTTGTAGGCCGTGATGGGAGTCTTAAGAATGGGAGCCTTGAGCCGGTTATTGAATCATGAACTTGTCTCAGGATTCACAACAGGTGAGCGAAACTTCTCCATCCTTGTATCGTATGAGCTCGCCTCTTCATGCTAGTTATGTCTTTACTATGAAATTTAATATGCGTAAGCCGAAAGGGAAAAACACTCGAAAATGTGATTCACTTAATCTATTTACAAAGCTTCTTGGCACTTTTATTTCTTTCTACCCTTGCTGAATGCATTTTAAGGATTACGAACGCGATAATTTTGCTACTCGTGGAAAATTACAGTTGTCAAACGCTGTGGCAAAAACAAGAGGTGTCCTTTGCCATGGTGCGCTTTGCTGATAAACAATACAAGCGAATTGTTTGTCACTTTTAGCTATTTTAGATCTTATGTCATTTATTTAATAGTTTATTACTTGAAGAGGTACTAGCGTCTGTTCCATACTGTCTCTTCTATAAGTTTTTGTTGTCCCAAAAACAGAACGGTTAATGCTATACGGTATTGGTGACCTCAGCTATTGATTGGAGACCTTACTCACTGAATTCTATTTTGTCAATATGATTCATAGGAGCTGCCATCCACGTGTTTACGTCCCAAGTACGAAGTTTATTAGGCTTGAGCGTGCCTAAGCGAAGCGGATTATTCAAGATAATTCTGGTAAAAATTCATGGCCAAAATCTGCGTGATGCAAGCGCAAGGATTCTGTAGAATTTTGGTAAACAAGCTAATTATAGAGTTCGATTATTTCAGGCGTACATTGACTTCGGCAAGCACATAGGCGAATCTAACATAGCAGCTGTGATCATATCTGTCGTCACAATCGGCATCCTCACCACTTACAATGAGTTGCTCAAGGTAAGTTTGGCAAATTAACATGATAAATCCAGGATCAGTGAATTTCTTGTAGCTCAAATATGAATGGGCACGCCCTCTTTAACTCTCATTCACCTTTTACTACATTACAGCCACTGTGGGCAAAGCGGATTAAGTTCCCCTTGCCACTGGAACTGATTGCCATAATTGCCGGTACTCTTTTCTCGCTTTATCTCAACTTTCACGACACATACAATGTCACCGTTGTCAGCACCATTCCGACGGGGTAAGTTGAGACCAGTCGCATAATCTCTGTGGCCATATCTGTTGTTGATGATGCATTATGAATACAAACATGATTCCTAGACTCGTGACCATGTCACGTTGCAGCCGGTCTGTAGGTCGAATAGGTTTCCTTGAACTTGATTAAGTGATTACAATCACAGGTTTCCGGAACCGACGACGCCAAATCTGGACATCTTTGTCCAGTCGCTGTTTCCAGATGCTTTCATCATTGCCTTCGTAGCTTATGCGATCTCAATTTCCATGGCTAAGATCTTCGCTGCAAAACACAATTATGTTGTTGATGCTAACCAGGAGCTTGTTGCCCAGGTAGCAATTCTTCATGCGCAGTAGCAGTTTCACATTTTCTGAATTAGCATTTGCATTTAGAAATTGTTACTTTACAATGAATCTGTTCTGATACACCAGGGCGCAAGTAACTGTGTGGGAAGTTTCTTCAGTTGCGCTCCCGTCGCTGCCTCCTTGTCTCGGAGCTTAATTCAAGAGCAGGTAATTGACTTGCTCTTTTCTTTATTCCTCATTATAAAGTCATTCAAATGGTTTCAATAATTACAGCCACTGCTTTCATTTCATGTAGGTTGGAGGTCGCACTCAACTGGCCAGTTTGTTTTCCTGTTTTATCCTAACTTTCATTTTGTTATGGATTGGACCGTTTTTCGAAACGCTGCCAACTGTAAGCATTTAGCTTTATTGAAATCATCAATTCACAAATATCAAAATTATCATTGGAGTAAGACAAGGTAGGCAACGCTCATATGAGTGACGCTGATTATTTCAGTGTGTCCTGTCGTCCATAATTGTGGTTGCACTCAAGGGGATGTTTCTTCAATTCCTGGACTTCCCTAAAGCATGGTCAGAATCAAAGATCAACGGAATGATTTGGTTCCTTACGTTTGTATCAACAGTTGTGCTTGATATTGAATACGGATTAGGGAATTGGGCTAATTTTGTCCACGCTTGTCCTCATATGGCGTGGCAACCAGCCGAAGGTAAGGAAATGATGTGTTTGTATGAGTATGCCAAGGCCAAGTGAGGATGGCTTAGAAACTGTCGTCATGGCTACGATTGTTATTCATTGCAGATTACTCTGCTTGGAGTTTTCGCCGAGACTGACGTTTACGCCGATCTGAATTCCAGCGATCAGAGTGCGTGCGGCTCTCTGTCTTATGTGGTAACCCAAAACTTTCACCCACGTCTATGTTTGTGCGTAGACCCAGTACCAGCTTCCCAGAGGGCAGTAGTAATCAGGAAATAAAATTTTGCAGGTTCAAGAGATTCCTTCCATAAAAATTGTTAAATACACTGGCAGTCTGAACTTTGCAACAGCAGAGAGCTTTTCCAAAAGAATATTCAGAATGGTGCCTCTGAATCCAGAGAACGAGCTGAAAAAGGTTAGGCTCGCGTCCAGCGACTTTAATGCATTCATGCGACAGCGTATGAAATGCCCCATGCAAGAAAGATAAGTTAATCTCTCGATGTGCTTATTTGCAGGGAGATAATCATAAGCTTAATCAGAACATGGCAATCAGTACAATAACCGTTGACGCAGCGATAGACGAACTAACGGGGGACGGAAAACGTTTTGGGAAAGCTGATGATAGCACATATCGTCAGGCAAGCGATAAGGTATTTAACTATCAATGTCCAAAGGAGATCTTGTATAACCTGTACTAATCGTAGGTGTATTGAAACGGTACATCTAATAACATCAGTAGAGCGTGTGAAGTGACGTACTGTAATCTTCTGTTATTAGGTACATTGGGTCATATTAGACGCTTCAAGTCTCAGTTCCATCGACCCGGAAGCTACGAAAGCCTTACAGCAAGTTTACAAAAAATACAGCAACAGTGGTATGCGAATGCTTTTTGCAGCATGCAATGACGAGATTCTTCAAGTCCTTAAGTCTTGTGGAGCTCTCAAGGAAATAGGAAGTGATAAATTTTTCCCTAGCGTTCACTACGCCGTCCTTTGCACCGGAGTAGAAACTCTCGGCTCGCCAACCCTGTCTGTTAGAAACTCTACTTTGCACCAGACAGAAACTGAATCCGAGTCTGATACTGAACATAACGTTTACAGGCGATTCGATATGCCTTCAGCATCACAGAGACCTGATTAGTAAGTACTTATAGATAAGCAATGTCAGTGACAAATCAATCAAAAGCTTGATACAAGTTTCAGGAAGCTGCGACTAGCCCTTGTGCTACATCAGAACTGTGACCGCCGATCTACAAGTTTAGCTCCTTGACATTTAAGTTTTGTCTTTTAAGCTCAGCATCCATGTTTTCTACTCAACTGCATTGAAGGAGTTTAAGTTAATGGCATGACTCTCGGTTCTTTGATTCATTTTTGTGATAGCTGTAAGTCTGTATGAGGTCGAGAGGTGATCGCACTTGTGATAACCGCAATATTTTCCAGCAGGAAGCATTTTTCCTAGCCTGTGTACACTTTTGAGGTTTCAATGAAGTTCTGTAGCATGTTCTGCATCTATTTTTATGGCATTCGCATCAGTATGTGCAGATGCTAATTCTCGTCTGTTAACAGAAATGGCTTATAGATTTTATTGTATTACCTGACGCAGTACCTGAGAGGATGATTTTAGGCTGGTAACTTAATATTACACATTTGCAACTACAAATACGCTCAGAACGTAGGGCGATACCATGTTTTAGATACCAAAACTAGAATGTATACAAGAAATTTGTCATGTCAAACAAGTCTTTCCAATAGTTAGCCGTGACTGAGAGATGTTTTGAATGAAGAACGCAAAATAAGTTATAATGTTGCAAACGAGTTACTAGGAAAAGCTATAGGGCAGGGAGTAGCGCACATTTTGAGCTACTATAGTTTTAATATTTGATCGAGTGTTGTGTATAACGCAGTTTATAGCATTGCAATAGAATAAATTTTATTAACTGAACAATCTTGAAAGAATTCTAATAATTTGTGATTGTACCAAGCTATGGTAATTTATTTACTGGAATACAAACCTCAACCTTACAACGCTTGGATTGGAGGGCAGCTTGCACAAAGTGGATCCTTGTCTGTGGCAAATTGGAAATCATTTACAAGTTGCTAGTCATTTCGCGACCAGAGTCGATAAGTATTACTACCACATCCATTACATTCGTCTCTGTGTGTCCAGTTATCACATGGCAGGACCCACCGTCGAGCTCCTGAAAGAAGCTGTACGAGTCGTTGTTTGCCAAAAACCTATCTGGGTCTAGACTTTTGGTCAGAGCTATCTCAATCGTAACTGGATTGACCACAGCTCCTGCTACGGGGCAAGGTCCGTCTATTCCGTCTGTGCCAGCACTTAAAATGGTAATATGGGCCTTCGGTTTCATCTGATGGAGCTGAATGGCCGCAGAAAGGGCAAGTTCTTGGTTGCGGCCTCCCCTACCACCTCCTCTTACTGCTACCGTTGTTTCTCCACCTAGTAGCAAGCAAATTTTTGATCCAGTCATCTTTGTTACCATCAGCTTATGAGCAAAAGTCTCTGCAAGCTTCGAACTCTCCCGAAACTCGTGTATATTTAGCTCTATTATGAGTTTGGCAATAATTTTTGCATCTACAATCAGAGGATCTCCAATCGCATTAGCCAGCAGAGCTAGCTTCCGACCCACAGATTTGGCTTCGCCTTCAAGCCTTGAGGTCAGAATAAAAGGTGTGTATTTCGCGTGCTCATAGTTCCTACACAATTTTTCAAGGCTACCGTTCAGGCCAAGCTGATTGCAACCGACAAGAAAGTTGAGTGCTTTTCCACTTGAGTTGGAGAGACATGAATCAGATCTTTCCAGAACACTTATAATGGACGGAGGTACCTCACTCAGATCAGATATGTATTTTTCCACCACTCTAAGTGCAGAATGCGGTAGATCGTGATTTGGAACAGTAGGGCCACTTGCTATTATATCTAGATCATCGCCTAAGACGTCCGACAAAATGAGGGAATACATGTATGAGGAACCACACATATTGGCTAATTTTCCCCCTTTTACGGCGGATAGTTTCTTTCTCACTGTGTTCAGCTCATGGATATCAGCTCCAGATCTAGATAGCCGCCGAATAATCCAAGCTTTCTCTTCTAAGGTCACAGGATCTTCTGGTAAGGGCAGCAGAGCTGAACCTCCGCCTGAGATAAGAAATATGAGGATGTCTTCCTCATTGCACGAATGTACAATCTCCACAATTTTTTTCGCCGCGTTTTCAGCATCCGTATCAGGTAAGTTGTTTTCGGCTCCACGATAAACTTCTATTACGCCAAACAAGAAATTAATTTAGCAATTATTCATGCACTTGTATTAATTTGAAAGAATAGGCTTGGATAGGCGAAAACGCACCAATGGCAGGATACTTGCTCTGCCTTGTCCCTTTGGGCACACTGATAACACAGCGGTTTACTACGGTGCCTAAAATTTCCAGGATTGTTTCCGCCATGGGCATCACAGCTTTTCCAAATCCTGCGCAGCAGAAAAAGCTATTGATCTCAGCTTAACTGATTTTCCCTAAGACAAAAGCAATACCTCTCATGCCAAGCACTCCTTACCCAAAACGTAACATTTTCTACCAGGATATACAGAAACGCGCACTTGCTCCTTAATTACGATTTCACCCTTAGTGCACTTCAAATTTCGCTTGATTAGTTCCGAAGGTATAACTTTTTCAAGTGCCGCGAGGAAGACCTCTCTACTTAATTTATCCTGCTCTAAATGTATAGTATTTGAGTAAACCCTACTTGCGAAGCGAACGGTAGATGTTGTTGCTGACATGCTGCGTAATAAAAACTTTTGTGCGACAGTGTAAGATCTTCCTCCTGTGTCCCACCAACTCAATTCACGAGTCCTTTGGCAGGACCATTTCAGTGCTTGTTCTACAAGAAGAAATTCTGATCTGATTGCATTTAGTTTGAAAGCTTTAATTCTTTTCATTGCTTTCAACATTTTCAGTAGCAAGTGATAACACCGTCGTATCGTATCCTTGTATTCCAACTCTCAATGTCACTCACACATGCACAATGTCCAGCAGCCTATGCGCGACATCATCTGCTGCTCACTGTATCAACTCCAATCCATATTACGCAGTTGATTCACTATCTTGAATACGATCAACATTTTCCATATCACAATGTGTTTTAGACCTAATGGCTGTACTGGATTAAAAATAGTAATGAAAACGACGACAGCATTAACAGCACTATAACTGTCACTAGCACGGTTTAGGTCTCTCTAATAAGATTTACACGCGTTATTCAATATGAAGCTAACTGTGTAACATTTTCTTTGCGATTTTAAAAAATGTAATGTCTAAGAAATGTGACAGTTTTAGCAAGCTACAATTTCTGCACGTGTGTATACTTGTGCATAAAGCATGAGATAATAAATCAGCTGGCCACACTAGATTTCCCGCTACGAAGCAAATCAAATTTTGCTTACGTAAAAGTAGCAAAAATTCGCAATATTTGTAAATAATTAGCCTCGCAACGAGACGCTTTCTACATAATACACATTGCGATGCAAATTTTCTCCCAAAGATTATAATATTGACTTGCGAATATACTTCTAGGGTCTCACGGTCACGATCCTACATTTTCGACTTGGGTACTCTTAGGATTCGCAATGCATTGCTCATCACTTGTTTTCTGTTCACTCATTTACGTCGTGAGAGCTATTCACACGTTGCGTAACTTCGATAGCTTCACATAATCAACACGATTTACACCAAAAGGACTGAAGGATTCATCGGTTTTGAACTTTAAAATGGTCCTGAGGAGTTAGAACTCGGAAGCCATAACGTGGTTGCAGGAGTTAAATACGAAACAATACGACTAAAGACATGCTAATCTACATCGTAATCTGGACTAAAACTCAGTAATACTACACAAACACTGCCGTCAAGTTCCGCCGATCACACTTGTAGCTAGAGTGTCGCCGTATATTTCATGGGAAAAATCCTCGAAATAAACGTGTAGACATTGTTATAACATTAGGAGATGAAGGAGACACAGCGGTTTTATGGGATATCTGCAAGAGAAACATTACAATATCTTCAATATAGGAAAAAACTATGCATTCAGCATTAATTTTAAGCATGTTATAAACTCTTGAAGTTCTTACACGAAACAAGTACGGCTGGATATCGGGATACGAAGTATCAAAAATGAAATCCACTTCTGATTGTGCAGGAATCTTTGGTAAATACTGTTGCCGATTCATTACTTCAGCAATTAAAACCACCTTCTCGCCCAAGAGCTCTCCTAACGACTCTCTGTTCAGTTGCCGATCTAAAATTCCGCCAAAAACGCCATAAGGAAATCATGCTATCGAGGTAACAACCAACAAAATGATTATCATTATCACTTACCAATTTCGTTTCTAATCGCTTTGATTTCGAATCTGATTGTCCAAACTTCCCACGGGAGGCATTCTGGGGCAAATGGCCAATTCACCTTCTTCTTGCTATAGAATTCCAGAGAGATTTGACCCCTACGTATTCCATTTTCAGTCAAATTTTGAGGATCTCGAATGGCTCGATCAAAGGCTTGGACATGCCTGTTCATCGTTTCCGCCAGCTGTGGTGACGCACATCGTACCTGCAATAAATCGCAAATCCTAAACGTAAAGATATTTTCAAGACGTTGTCAAATAATGTCAATACTTGAAGTCGCATTATCACTAGAATTTCTCAACTCGTGTAACTGGACCAAACCAAACACTAGACACCACATCAATCCTGCATTAAAAAAGCTCAACTCACATAGGTAAGATCGATGAAATCACAATCGATATCTTCATAGCCAATAGTTCCAGTTGAGTACTTCCCCTCCTGTCGATAATGAAATTTTCCCAGCGTCCGATGAAAAAGGATGGAGTGAAAAATGCAATTGACAACCTCGCTAACTTGATGGCATTCAGTAGACTGAAATAGGCAAAAAGATAGCTGTCAATCACACCGTAAATAGAGTCTTACAATAACTCTGGCAGTAAACCATATGTAACCATGGCGATCAGTTACAATCACGTCATAAGAAAGAGCACGTTTTACGTCGTTCATTTTAACTAACAGGGTCATTATCATCACCAAGTTCAAATTGAGCTCCACATGGTCACAAGCTTTGTCAAACTTTTCACGTGTACGACCACTCAATAAAATCGGACTAATTCATGTCAATGATGGTAATTAATGACAAAAGCAACGTGACTTACAAAATCGAAAGCTTGTGAACGTGCGTTCATGTTGCCAAGCGGAGATTTTCTTCAACGACGGGTCAGAGTTGAAAATACGAGTCTTTTATGTGGACAATCATTTGTTGACAATGACCTTAACGTTGGCAAGGACATGAGCAATCAATTATGGTGTTATTAAAAAATATGACACGTTAGAACACCCGTTTAAAACACTTGCTCCTGACTCCACAGCACTTCAACCATAATTACACTTACTGTTTTAAAAATCATTACAAAATTGCACTTCTGCTCGCACAGGCAAAGGACTTTTACGAGAAAATTTCACACAATTATATTAAGAAAACAGAAAAGAAAAACACGAAGAAGCGTATTGATTCGACAATTGAATATGTTCTGTTTTATACGTATTGAAAAAGTACAAGGGAATTTCCTTGCATATAAGACACACACAGACACGCACGTATATGATGAATCAGCTGAGCATTATAGATTTCCCGCTGTAAGCTTAATGACTTGCATGCAGGGGCACACAGCGCTCTCTCTCTCTCCTGCCAAATTCGCTACTGCATACCCATAAGCAAAAGCTTGCTCACTGACTCTTCCTCCGACCACAGCCACACATTTGCCTTTACGTTGCCACGGGCACAATGGCGAGCTGAATGATTTTTTCCAGCTCCGCATCATCATCATCATCTTTTCATCCTTTTCACCTATCACCCGCTCGGCTCGTGTCAATTCTATACACAGGAGCATTTACACACGGAAGTTAAGGAAAACGTTTAGGCGTGATGGACAGAAATGAGTTAAAAAATTGTGTCAGCTTGTCTTGTCGCCATATCATCGCAAGTAAATGTATCAGCAGAATGAGCATGAGGTAAGAACAGGGATTACAGTCCACCGGATGATGTGGCCAGGAAGAGGCTACTGTCATAACCACGGATCATGTTGCCAGTGCTGGTAATGTCGTCTATCTCAGCAGTCCATGTGTGACCAATGACGGCTTCATTTAAGCACTACATGCATTGTTTCTTACAAGATGTGTAAGTATTTCATCCTCCCTTTCGAAAGTACAGAGTCTCCTCTCTTTTCATTTGCTTGCAGGATTCTTGAATTAGGTACCAACAGAGCTATTTTTGTTACGAAACCACAAAAACGTCGGCTGTAACTAATCGGGACAGATTGAGTGGATACAACTTGAGTACAGATTAAATGTTTTGATGATCGGAAACTTTCAACATCTTCTAATCAAGTCACACCCTCATCTACCCATCGATGCTACAAAGCTATTAGCACTAAGGTAGACAAGACTCCGCACCCGGAGTTTCCATTATCAGGGTGTTAGGTACTCCGAGATGTGAGAACACGTCCTCTACAAGTCTCCTAATTGGACTGTTAATGCAAGAGATTCCGGACTCAGTTGTCCTAATGATAAGTTAAGATGCATATAAACTCTCACTTTCCTCCTTGCTACTTTATGGCGGCTAAAAAGTCTGCCTTTTCATATAAGAACATCAAATTTTAATGTTTTCCATATCTTCCTCTGCACTAAATGAATTGATTTACTCGCTTAAATGAGGTAGACGGGAAGTGGAATTGAGTGCCTTGTTTAGAAAGACGTGTTTGAAAAGGTGCTTACATGTACACAATGTCCATGCCTTCCATGCGATGATGTACACGGCTATAGTTGCAAGGCCCCGTGGAATTCTTTTCGTCACAAGGTGCTAAAACAAAATCTTTTTATACCTCATCCTTTTACTTACTGCCATTAGTCCGTAGTATTACATCATGATGTTACTCACTGTAAATACGTTGTCGGGCATGGTTCCTTGACTAGGATACTGGCCAGGATTCTCTTACTCGTCATTTCCAGCCGAAATAGTTTCCATCATCACGTCTAGCTGCTACTGCTACTTGTAATATCTGGAAGGATGAAATGCGTGTTGCGTGGAATCACGAGCTTTCATAGATGTGACCTGTTCACACTTCTGTAGATCACACACGTCAAATGGTATTTTTCAGGGGAATCTTACTGAAAACCTGTTCATCTTCCTGGCTTCTAATCCCAGATACCCCTTTCAGCCCGTTCGTTGATGTCCACAAGCTGGACTGGAGTTTCCTCATGCAATACGGTTTTGCTCAAGCACGGGGGGTTTGAAAACGATGGTCATTTGGCATCTATTCATCCCTGCTTTAATTTCTGACGAAACGAAGTTGTAGCTCTATCGTAATAACAACTGCAATTTTTATGCAATTTGCCAACAGCCCGGCGACATTTCTTTAGAAGCAGAAGCACTTTTAGAAGAAGATACCGATACCATACCTGCTTTGTTGAACATTGAGGAGAGCATGATTATTTTTCACAAGGGCTACACAACGGTGCTTCTTCATTAGCACTTGGATATTAAAATGGCTTACATTATGGTTTACACATGAATATGTACCAGAGACAAAGGGTTTCTAATGTTCAACTCTACCCTTAATTACCTTCAAGATGCTAGAATAAGTAAGAAATTGACCAAGCTACTGTGAAATTGCTAAATGTGCCAGATATCGTGGCGCAACCCCTTAATGACGAGTGCTGATTCGTACTTATTTCTCCTTCTGCAACGAATGAGCCGTTCCCTTAAATTGTGTAAGTTTCAAAGCGATCGATTTCGTCGTGGCCACAGTGGCACGGATTTCCTGTTAGAGTGCAAGTAGCGTGGATTCTGGTTCTGGTTTCGAGAAAAAGACAGCCATCTTAAGTTTCCCTTCAAAAAACAGAAGGCTCGTTCGTGTCCCCGCCTCCCAGATTTATGAATTATGTCTTGTTCATCTTAATCGCTCATGTAAATACAGTGAATGACTCGTATTTCTGCCTCTTCTATACACTCTGCGGTCACAGTGTCCACATATCTTTACACCGGTGTTGCTCGTTCCAGAGGAAATTAAGAGCATTTACTGCATGTGCATTTTCTTTGAATGAGCGGCGACATTTTTCCACCCTTGGTCTTCGTCCTTCCAGGCTTAATTCCGGTCAGTGTGGTCGACCAAGGCAATGAATACAGTCATGAGCAGAACAAAGATTAAACTCGAGAAAACTGGTAGCAGGGGCTGGTATGGCACAGGTAGGATTACAACTTGTTACTTGTGATGTGACACTAGACGATTGCGTATCCAACTTCAAAAAAGAGTCGGTTGACAATTTCCTTCGGCATTAAATTACTTTCCCTTCATTCAGAAACTTACCGATTTGCTTGCTTATCTCTTGCGACGGAGGTAGAGCAGAAGCGAAATAATGTCCATTTCATGACCATTAAAACACTTCCGTTGTGCAAAGGGTGGTTCATAGAACGTGTAACTTGAGCATAGGTTCTGTCTATTTTTTATCGTAAATTAGTTGCAGTAAGGTATCATTTGCTAAAAACGTAATTCATCTCATAGGAACCTGTAATTAATTGTACTTAAGGCTTACATTTGTGCGGTTTTATGGCATTCAATATTAACATTAGCTACGTTTTTTATTCATCCAAATGTACGACTTCATATACCTAAACGTTTGTTGACTGGAAACATAACATAAGGTCACTGTGGCGTTGCTCAAGTTGCTAAAGTCTACAACGAATCTCTTTTCACACCTCCACCAATTTATTACCACTGATATCTAACATTTTAGAGTTACTTCGCCAGACCTCACATCTTGATTCCCAGCAAAGGTCTTATAGCACTTACCTCTTTCTCGATCGCTGACAATTACCAGTGCCGGTAGCCAGGTTCTTCGAGGAGGTCAATGTTCACTGCGTATCACTTTTAGTGCAACATCACAGGAATAATGCTTATAGTGGAGCGAAATTAGGTTATTTCTTCACCTGTTTCATCTTGCAGAGTAAAAAGCAGATATTTTCACAATGTGCATTAGAACTGTGGGCTCTGGGCAATAAAATGATCGCATAGCTGGATAGGCGACGCAGCCTGCATTTTAAATTCAAGAATCTATGCTCAATCAACACGTTTCTCAGAAAAGAATTAATTAGATACCTCGCAAATGGAGGGTACTCAAGTAGGAGCAATAAACAGAGAACCTCCAACAGAAGTGGGCCGCATTGTTGTTGGGTGAATTTAAAGTAAATTAGCCGCATGTACGTGAAACGTAGGGCCCATTTCCATAGCTTTTATTGAGCACAGGTCGTGAGATGAAGGAAAGTCTGACTTCGGTTCACGACAATCATGATGAATCAATTAAGTGTAAAAAGGCCATAAGAGAAAGATTGTTATCTCAGAGAATTCTTTCAGTTTATCAGAATCGTCTGATACCCTGGTGAATCAAACTTGATCACCGTCAATTCCTTCCCCTCGCAGTATTCAATTGGAACTCTTCACTTTGACGGGCTATAAGTCAGCTTGCCAGCTTGATCACAAAGGTTCGCGCAAGGTATGTTGGTCCCTTGCAATTGATGATAAAGAAATGATTTTTAAAATTAACCGAAGGCTGCGTTACTGCATCGTGACTGAAATTTTTAGCAGGAACTCCATCAGAGTTGTACCATCAAAACGATGGAAACTGCAGGCTGCGAACCGAAAAGAAATTCAATTAGTCTGCTTTTATGACCCCCAATAAATAGCTGAAAATGTTACACACGTGTTGTGGTAGGATGCCAGGGAGGTAAAATGAACTTGACTGCGTTTAGTGGTCCAATAGATTTGCATTTCCATCTCATTTTTCACGCTTCCAAGCTTCCTCTCTACTTTTAATACAAGTCGACAGACGTAATGAGGTAATGACGATAATGACGAGAGCTGGTGGGTGAAACTTCTATGCGTCAGGTGGCTACACATGTGAGGTCTTTTTATTGGCAAAATTTCTACTTATTGATGGTCATAAAGATGTTTGCTACCTGGTATTTAAACTACATATTAGTAATTTCGGATATTGCGGATTGCAGATGATGAAGACTTGGAATAGCGGTGGACTGCTGTATACATTCGAATCGAACGTTGTCATGCTTACGTTTTAGGAAGCAAAAGGCTTAGATGAAACTTTGCGAAACTTACGTCTGTTCTTTTGAGCAATACAAGACAGGGATTTAGCGTACCAGAGAAAGGCGATGATCGGGTGAGAAAATTCCGTGCTCATCTTATCGTATTAATCCATGAACACAGCGGCAGCGGGATGTTGTTAGTGGGATGAAGATGGGCGAGTTTTGAATAGAGATGAGGAGCGTGAAGGGCGAAACATGAGCTTTGGCCAACCTCAGAAGGCTTGCCTTAGCTTTCACTTATAGGTTCTGAAAGGCCGTGAGGCGGAGGGAGAGAAGATAAGTGAGCCAATTGATTATATCCTCAGTCAGCAGAGGATCATTCCATCTTCGAGCATCTTTCATACATGCTTCTTTTCTCATCTTCATCTCTTTTATCAGGACTTCGCAATTCTTTTTCATCCCTCTATTTCCTTACCACAAACCTATTTCTCATAGCATCTTCGGCTGAATTAAGTTCATATTTTCATCTGTTCTACGTATCACCAACATGGAATCGAATCTCGTCAATGAAAATCTGCCGTATCGTTTTCTCATGCCAACCTCATATGCTCCTTATCCAGCTTTATGAACGCATTCATTTTGAATCCAAGCTCTAGCAACTTGTTTACATCACCTCATCCATTTCACCTTAAGCATTAAGTGATAGTTGTCATTGCCCTAGGTAAGACAACCTATATTAAAGCTCCATGTCGCACGCCAAGACTTTTGTATAGTAGTAATCTGTTATTTCAGCTCAACCCTTGAATATTTACTCGTCAGCATTTTGACCACACAATAGGAACAAGTTTAGCAGGACTAAGGGACATGTGTAGTTTTTGTAATCCGCCGACTTATCTCACCCTCCTCCTTTGCTCAAGTGCCTTTATGCTTATAACGTCCCAGCTTGTTATGAAGTTGGTAGTCCTCCACTACTGTACTCGTGCTGGTTACGAACTTCAAGGCAAGGGATGCCAAGCCGCATGGATAACAGCCGTGCCCATCCCCATACATTCTGACCCCTAAAAGCAGGAGTTCTTTCTCTGCTTTTCCCTCAGCCGGTGAGCCCGTCGGCCTATACTTGCCTAAGCAATTACCAAATCCTATCAGTTCCAACGTAAACTTGAGCGGAATCACAAGTCATCACAGAGAGTGCTTTCCGCACCTAATTTGTCTACTGAGTGCACGTGAATTCCTCCCGCCAGCGGTAATTAACAGGACTGCCTAGCTGTGCAATAAAAGTGACGAGGTGTAGCAAATTTCCGAATTGTTGCTTCCTCTGGTAGGGAGTGTTTTTCTCATCTGCAAGATGCAGAACCCGCTTCAGTTTCCGTTCCAGTTCTCACCGATTTTGGCCAATTTACCCTTCGATCTCAGTAGTTTGCACCACCACCACCACACGAATAACCACGGCCTTTCACCTGGTTCCAATCCCAGTGCTCTCTTGACAATCAATCCTCTTCACAGCAACAATAGTAGTAGCAGCGTCCATTCCTCGACCAGTGACAGCTCAGATTTGCACGCCCATTCCACCCATGTCAACTCCTTGAGTCCTTCAAACAAGTCACCGTCCCCGCATCATCATCATCATCATCACCATTCTCATCCTCACCTGGACGCCGCCACGGCGGCAGCCATGTCAAGACTCTTGTTTCCACAATCGCTGTTGGCCCACAGTCTTTGTGGGTTTTCACCACCGGAGGAAACGATTTCTGCCAAGGATAAATACTCAAAACGAGCAAGTGTTAGCAGTAAGTCATTTACCATAGACTCTCTTCTTGGATTAAACAACGCTGCTGCAAGGGCGGTGATGCAAGGTGGCATCATGCCTCCGCATCATCATCAGCACCTCCGGCACCACAATGCCAATGTCCCAATAAATGGCGTAAGCCTGCCCACGTCAATCAGCGGTGGAACTGCTCAGTCCTGGAAGAAATCTGATGTCAAGGACCAAGCTAACCATAGGTACCATCCGTATCATCCTAATGCCTCTCTAAACAACAACCATGTGGCCAATGCCAACCCCAGTGCAATTCATCCCCATGGAAACGCAAATGGAAACCATCAAGTGCATAGCAATCAAGCAGGACAAATTCAGTCTACAAATCACCAATCCGTTCCTCTATCAACGCCCAAACCTAAGCTGTCCAGTCATAATACAGCACCGTCTTCTACAGGTAATTTTTGCACTTAGACTTGTTCATCAGTACTTTTCTTACTGTTTTAATAACTTGACTCATAAGCTGATTGCTAGCAAGTACAGACCCTTCCAGGCATGCTTCTTTCATTCATTCATTTCATCTGATCCTCTTTGACCCTCTTACCTTAGGCTATAAATATCATTGAACAAGCCCCAATTGCACAATAGGCTTCCTAGGATACATTAATCCTTTAAGTACAGTTGCCCCATGTCTCCCTAGATTTTCGGGAGCAAAATGCCTGCTACTAAGAGTACTGAGACTGGAGTTTTTAAAAAATCTTTTTCATTCACAAAATCATGTCATTTCCACTCATGTGAGAATGTCCGAGTAGCTCGCGTTACTCATCCTTCATCATAAAATAATAATTACTTCTAACGAGAGTCAATCCCTGTCCGTAATTCCCACTAACTCCTTGTTGGCTATTTTAAACATTTTATGGGGGAGTACATACCGCTAAGTCGTCTCCATGTCGTATGAATGAATTGAATCATCAGCTCTGCAGCCACATCGTTTTCCAATGGTTCCTCATATCTTTTCTTTCCAAAATTCAAAATGGAATAACTTGAATAGGCTAGTGTTTGGAACTAATTGGTTGACTCAGAGCTGAATGAGTTGGCAATCCCATGGCTGAAAATATAAAACTCTCTCGAAATAAGTTTACCAGGACCATGCATAAGTTTGTTAATTAATCTGATCTGAACCGGTAAATCAGTTCCATAGCTAATTCTCACTTATAGACAGATTGCTGAAAAGGTTCCAGACCATGTTGGCAACCCATATACTTCTAATAACTTAGTGAAGCCTCTCCACAGGAACGGTAAATAAGGAAGATTGCCACATATTTTCCTTCCTGTTTTTTTTAAACCTTCTCACATAATTGGAGCAAACATGACTGCCCAAGAATAAAGCACGGACTGATTTGCAAATCGAATTTTGTCAATTACTTCGCTACGGCCGCGAACGCAAACAAAAGTAGCTTCTTGACTTAAGACTTTCATTCAGAACCTCCCTGAGTTTCCCTATTAGACAAATGATGGCAGCATTCAGAAATAATCTCCTGTTCATATTCCAAATCTCAAGTTTCAATCTTTGCTTCAAGTCCTTTCCGCAACATGCAGTTGTTTTCTGATTGGCAGTTAGCGGTAACTGGCTCAAAAAATATATGTTTCACACACGATGGCTTATCAATCTTCTTTCTAATGGGAACGAAGTGTGTATTGTTGACGTGTAAACATGACCAGTGTCTTCTCGTTGCTTTGCAGAAAAGTCTCCAGAGGCCTCATCTCAATCCTCTCGACGGGTAGCCAAAGCCAAAAGGGTTCGAACTATCTTCAACACCAGAACAGTTGGAAAGATTAGAGGCGGAGTTTGAGCGGCAGCAATACATGGTAGGACCAGAACGCCTGTATTTGGCATCATCTCTGCATCTAACAGAAGCACAGGTAATTCTCTTTCTAGATACCTTTCAAAAAATGAGCATGACAAAAAGCTTGGATACAGGATCACCACATCCAATGTTAGCTAAGCAAGATAGCGAGAGCGTCTGGTCTGAACCTCTCATCTCAACATGACTATAGCATATACCCAATCTTTGACTTAAGATCACATGAATTTTTGGGATCATAGGTAAAAGTATGGTTCCAAAATCGAAGGATAAAGTGGAGAAAGCAGCACCTGGAAATGCAACAGCAGCGTCTGGCAGCAATTCGATCTCAGAGCGAGGACCCGGAGGACGAAAGTGGGACGGAATTCGACGGGTCATCATCACCGACTCCTACGGACAGCTCCGCTACTTTCGCTAACGACCTTTCTATCGCTCAAACGTCGCCGAATAGTAGTTTTTCCCCTCACAGTTCCTTGGTTAGTAGCAACCAGCATGTGCGGGAACACTTTGTCCTATCGCAAGATGCCCATGACCGCGAGTCCTCCGCTTCGCCAAAACAGCTTCAAGAATCTTTTTCCCTTCCTACCGACCGTCGACATAGCGTAGCTGTTGGAGAATTTTCATAGACTTATAATTGATTATAATTAAGGATTAAAGAATATTCGTTTCTATCCGTGCAAACTAAAGTAAGTCTTAGGTCTGACTAATTTAAAAAATTGTTGTTAAAACTGCAGATGAAGTTTTCAATCATCCGGTTGGCGACGGTCATGCAAATCCTCAAATTATATCTCAGTGCAAAGCAAACGATATGACAGTGAATGAATGCTAGTTATGTACATTTACAATACATTAGTTTTAGTTACTATTTAGCAATCAGGTGAACTGCCATGGAACACGTGTAGCTACTTGATTCAGCATTTGGTAGAGTTTTCCTAGTTTTAATGTCAGACGTTACGAGAGAATGTATATCTTGCTACTATAATGACTACTAAAAGTGGTTCATGTGTTTCACGGGAACTTTCTTTCTTTCAATACTTACATGACTTTTGCCACAATAAAGAAATTCTATGGAAAAGTTATCTTCAAATTGTCCTAGCACCTGTATCAGCTCGCACTTGTCATGACAAATTCAAAGTCGTCATCATTTCATATACACTCTCATCGCAAGCTTAAACTAAATTTCAGCCACTGCTAATTCATTTGCCGTCTTGGGCGGCCATGTTCCCCCTGCGGATGCTTGCATATTTTTTTCGCAATTCGCCCACGATTCGTACCCCTTTCAAAGATGGGGGTGAAGCAGAATCAGAGTTTTCACTTCGATAAATGAATCAATGCCCTCTCGTTCTGGTAGAAATAACAGTTTGAAATTCACACCTCGAGTGTTTTAGCATGAGACTATACAACTCTCTCAAGTAGTGTTGAAATCAGTTTAGAACTACCACCTGCTGTGAAAGGCGTACCTGAAGTGCCTTCACTGTAGTCCTTCTCTTCTTTTCATATTAATGGCCAATGAGGCTCGCAAAATGCTCACGAATTTGATGTAGTGGTATGCGAACTTGGATGAAATTGTGCGACTTGAGATGCACGGCTCTCAATTACATGATGGATGCTTACGGCTCTCAGGTAGTTAGCAGACGTAAGCAGTTGAGATGGAGCATATAGAAAGAAACTTGTTGTGGAATCAATTAGGGCTCCCTCCCGTGCCTCTCGTGAGTCCGTCTCCGCCCACTTTATAATTATCAGCCCAGATATTTTTCCACACATCATTTTCGTCGTGAGCTTCATCTCCTTGTTGGAGATGATCAAGTAGGAAAGTAAGGTTCCCGCAGATCCTCCGCAGCCAACTTCAGCATCCCTTGTACATTAGTCCCAATTATTCTCATCTTTTCACCTACTGTCTATTACTCGTTTTCCCACCTGTTGTCTGCCTCTTACCTCTTTTAATTCTCGACCTCCCACAGCAACCATGATTTTATTCATCCTAACAAACAGCCAGCATTCTCGTTTACAGTCACCAAGCTATAGCGCTCTGGCAGCATCCACTTCACTTCTCACACATGTTTGAAGCTTCTCTTGGAGCTTCTCTTTCACACGAAGCTTGTGATCTTATGATCCGCGTTCAAGAGCAATGCATTGATATCATTGAAAACGTGTGTTTATTATATGTATTTCCTCATGGAAAAAGAACCGATCCTTTACAAGTTACACTTCCGTCGTACAAAGCAGTTATCGATACGGGAAAATTTACCGCCACGACAATTTCACAAACGACAAGGACGGGTGTAAGTTATTCATGGATTTCTAGTATACTCTCCGTAGCTTAAACTGTCTACCCCTTAAGCTCTTACCGCCCGGCTGACGCAGAAAATTATCTCTTGGAATCGAATCAAGTAGTGTTTGTATTCCTATTCAGACGCACAGGAAGAATTTCAAAGGTCAGAGCATGGAAGCAAAAGAGTTGACAAGGTGTACTTTGCAGCTCGAGAAGGTGACTGTATGCGAGTAACCTGGTACAAGAGGGAAAGTTCAGCTTTGGGTTAACCGCATTTACACGCTTGTAAGGCATCCCCTGACAACTTCACCGACGATATCCAGCAGCGATCTCATCATTCACTGTGTCGAGAAATTACTGTGACAAAGGGACAGCGTCAAAATATTTTTATCTTCTCTAGTAATGCGAGTCAAGTTATTTTACAAAGCGTGAAACCTCATTTCCGCTTCACGGATTCTCTTATTCGTTTATTCCCCATCCATGCGGTGCCCCTTGCCCCGTCCTCTCTTCTACCTCGGTGTCGGTGCAGATTTCAAATCCTCCGTTATGGAAACGGGCTCTTGGAAATCTTCTAACTTGTTTCTGAATTAGTTTAGTCAGCAACGTTCTATTGCCGGAGAGTAAACTCCAGTAATTCAATCATACTTCAGCTTGAAGTCTGATTTCATTCCCACCTTTGACCTTATCGGCGCTTATAATGACGACACTTACATCCATGGAATAACTTGAGTGCTATAACAGTCGATGTGGGCCGGTAGTATTATTTTCATTTCTTATTATGCAGGACTGCGAGAAGGAGTAACAGAAAATTTTTCATATGGAATGACTGGCTCGGGACAAAGTGCTTGTTTAAACTGTTTTAAACTCGGGAAACTCTTTTAAAAACCCTGTTACCAAGGTAACGACAAATTACATGCAACAGGGTTTCCAATACCAACACAAAGATGTAATTTGCCTTTCTAATGTTAAGATCTACGTGGCAATGAGATGAAGCAAGTTACAACAACAATTCGACACTTACACCGAAACTTTAAAAAAGCTACAAGGCTTATAAGCCACCAAACTCCTGTTTTCTCGCCGTCCTCCGTTTGAAGAAATCTAACGAAGCAAGAAATCCGTCAATGTAGCGACTCACTTGAAGTTTATTGGATGGATTTTACCCAAAAGGAGCCACACAGAAGTAAGTTTTTGTCGGCTTGTATCTTAGATACCTATCTAGTGATAATTGAACCGGTCTAAGCAAGCGTGCCCAGCCAACGACATGTCTGCCTCAATACATGTACTTGGAACAACGGAACGGTTGTAGTAGTTTATAATTCCTATTATCGAAATAAAAATTACAAAATGAGCATCTCCATTTATTGGTTTACAAACAAGTAATGCCGGTTGGAAGGGTCCGTTATCCACTGCTCTTGAGTTTCACAGCAGTTTTTCACCAAAGGCCACACAGCAGCTTGATAATTGTGCAATGATGCAAGCGTGGAGGAGCCCTGCTGAAAATTCATTCCCAAGGCTCAAAAATCAACTCCAGCGGCGCACATCGTCCCGTCACTTGTAATCAAGTCGATAGAGATCATCAATAGAGTGACAGAAAAAGTTTGCCCGCTCGTCCCTCTCCAGCTTGAACAATACATTTGCCCGGGATTAGTTCCAGTGTGTTCCAAGTGTTTATTTTCTATAAACGAATTACTCATGCCCTGAGCACAAGACTTTGTGTGTGAGTGTACTCATTCAAATATTTACAAAATTAGTATGCCTGTTGTACTTGGCAGTTGTCCTTTTTGTAATAATAACCACTTTTCAATCCTCCACGCTTCGACCGCAGCTTGGTGACTTTTGTCCAGATTTAATACTTGAGTGCACGCGTAGATCAAGCTTTTATTTTCACTACCGAGAGTCCCGTAGCTCTACATAAAGTAAGTTACGATGCCGCAGCGCAAGCAAGGAGGGCATCTAAAGGCCCCAACCTAAGCATTTAGGGATGCATGCCTGGTGGATTGCTCAAGTCCCCAAAATATTCCCAAATTCCAGCATTCCATCAGCAAGAATTGTTTCCATCTCCCCACCTATTGTTTGTTTGCCGTCAAAGGGAATCGGCACGGTCAAGAGAATCGTATCAGTACATCTCGGTACACATGTTTCTATCAGATCATAACCTGATGCACTTGAAATATTTCGCTCTTGAGCAGTTTTCCACTATTTGCTCAAATTCAACTCCAGGTCGTCATCTCTACATGTCACAGTGTCAGCAGTTGGTCTCGATATAATGAAGCGGCGGAGGCACTACTATCATTGCCAATGAACGAATCCATGCCACCCAATAAGTTGCGGAATACGGTAGTTAAATCTTACAAAATGCTGAGAATATATGCGACTAACTAACGAGCTAAAAGTTGAGGGAGTGCGAGTCTATCGATTCAACTTTTATAGTAGCCAGGACCAGGATAAAAAGCAAGTCCGGTTGATAGCTGACCCGATCTCCAAGGAAGGGGAATGGAGGGTCCTCGTGCGCATCAGCGAGATGAAGGGAAGCTGGAAGATGAAATGATGATGATGATTTTTAAGGTCCAATCCTGATAATTTCTTCCGTTTCTCGTAGCGTCATCATTACGCGTTCAGGGAGCTTGGCAATCATCTTTAGAAGATGTTAAACGTTTCATTAGCATTCACTTCCTTGTCAAGTCGTGTTTATTTGAGACTGGATTTCTGATAGTTGTGAGGCTGTAAACCACTCATAATGCCCGTCGGTAATGCCAACGAGGCAAGGCAAGAAGCCAATTACAGGTTTTACCATTTTATTTTCTTTCCCATTATCACACCGTGTGTTCCACTATCTCGCTGGCAACATGGATTCTATGTCACTAATTCAATCCTATCTCTGACGTGTAATTATCCACGAGAAGTCCATGCCAACTGGCTATTTAGCGAACCTCGTGGAAAATTGTGCCGTTCAAGAAGGAGCTACCACTCAAATTCGAGGAGCAGCAATAGTTCAACAGTTACTTGAGTTAAGCTGCTTCAGCTCAAGCAACTTAAGTGAGGTCATGCGGCGCTGTTTAATATGAAAAAGTGGTCAGTTAACGAGGATGCTCAAGGCTCTTTCCACACTTTCCATCCTGGTCTACACCGAAGGCCCAGCAAGAGTCTTCAGTTAATTAGATTCTATGGCTCGAGCCTGCGTCTCCTCATCAGTCTTGAAAAACTCACACATTAAGACTCGCCGTTCTGTTTTTACCCTCGTTCCACCCCTGTTGTGATGCATCAAATCACTGTCACACACCAGCTGATCGTAAATGTAATGCTATTCTGTACCTAAGTCTTTTGAATGGCATTGTAATTTAAATCCTTCAAATGTTACATTAGAATCAGAAAATTAAATTGCTTCCGTTATGGCGGAGTAGCCCCTGCCTCAATTCTATGTCACAATTAGATTGGATTCTTTTAGGAAAAGTTCGTATAGTGAGTAATCGCAACCTTTGACGCATAAACTATGAGGCACGAGCTTTAGTACTACATAGAGATTCAGCTGTGTCTTTTGCCGATCCATTTATTCGTTTTGACGGCCATGTGGTGGGATTAATGCGCATAAAGGCTAAAGATGCCCAGAAGTTGGTCATTATTAACAATGTGCCATTTCACTTTTGGCATGACTGAAATTCATGATTTCTCAAATGTTCTAAATGACGAGGTCGAAAAGCTGTCAGGAAATTCAGCCTACACAGTTTGTAGCATGTAGCACTAGGCTAAAAAATGTTTCAGAGAGCACCTACAAACACACCCAGAAGAGCTGACAGTCGCTTTAGAAAAGCGGGAGGGGAGACTATATGGGAAATGAAGTGTAATTTTTCTCCAAAATCCCATTTTCGTTCGCCATATTGTTCCTTTGTGAAGAGAGACGATAGTACGAGCGGTCATGAATCAGTGGTAATCTTCATTCGAGAGTATATCCTCTTCAGTAAGTTCTAACAATTTGGTTAGAGAAGAGAGAAAGTAGAAAAATAGTCCCATCCCATCTCCCATCCTTTTTTTCCTCAACTTTCATTTCTCAAGGGTGAAAGAAAGAAGATGGGATTTTATTAAAGTGCTGCAAGATACTTCCGCTCTCAGCTGTATTTTTATATCCGTCATTTTCCATCCCCTCCCGAACACAAGCCTCCCCACCCATCTTGATGTAAGAACTGGTATAAGGAATTGGTCTATGGAATGTGCGCTGGTACAGATTCTTTCCTCGGTCAGCTCACTCATCACCCTTACTATAAGAAACTATCTTGTATGCTATTTGCGAGGGGTAAAGAAGTGGATCCAGTCAAAATACATATATCTATATGAAGAAAGGAATCGGGACAGAGAAGAGAAAATTTTCTCATCTTCATAAACTTTGACGAGCCTGGTGAAGTTAAATTTCTACAAGAGTTGATGTAATAACCGTTCATGAAACTCCTGTTACAAGGGCAACTTCTGACTCCATGACATATTTTTACTTTTATTCTGACCACCAAAAATCTCCGAAGCAGACCGCAAAAGCCTTCATCATCTCTCTGCTGTTTGCCACTGTGATCTCAATTTAATTTCATGGAGCGAATCCTCCGTCTGTATGGAATGGAACTGCCGGAACATTTTGTTTCTGAAGTAAAATGGGCACGTGCGTAGGAAAGCAGGGCCAATTTTTTGGCCAAAAATCTACTGGAATGTGAGCAAGAATCCAGTAATTGCGTTCCCATGTAATAAGCTCTTAATAAGTGTCGACATATTAGCTGAACAAGAAACCTGTTATGAGTTTCTTGTGAAAAATAGCTTTTTTCTAACAATGACATCTGCCTGCTCCCTTCAACTATCTCTCTCTCTCTCTCTCTCTCTCTCTCTCTCTCATCCACATCTCAGTCAGAGCCAACCGGAGGACGGTGGAACGTACCAGCATTCCCATTCTTTCCCCACAGCTCACCGGTAACCACCAATCCGGTTCTATTCCCTAATAGCCTCATCATAGAATAAAATCCTTTTCATCTTGTCCTGCACTTTCTCTCTCCTCCCATCCCGATTGTGCTCAAATCAGTACTTTTCACTCCCCCAGCAGCACGCACGCATCCCGCTTCATTTCTGGGAAATCATTCACAGTCATTCCTTTACTTCTATGCTCTTTCCACTCTCGTTCCGCCTTCATCTTCTCACACAGATTTGCTGGTATTCTGATATTTGAATAGTCTGATACTTTCTCCTCATCCTTCCACGTCTCTCCCATCCGCAGCATTCACATGTATGTACGTCTCCACAGTTTCACAAGTTTATTTAATTGATGTTGCTGGATTCCCTCCTTAAAGTCCAGATCACTGATGAGATATGTAGTTGTCCGGAATCGTTTCCGGACAACTACATGCAACTCGGAACTTCTACGAAGGCTTAGCACTGCAATGCATTATTCTACCGTACGATGAGGAATTTATGCAGCTGGTTTCAAACCATGGTGCTTACAGGTTTACGTAATGCCGATTCCCCAAATCGGTTACGATACAAGTGGGATTCTCTTTTTGGTCACCCGGCAAAAACATATTGTTAGCTTGTAAAACATTAAAGTGGGTAATCCTTGAAACCACTCGACCCCTTTGTTCCCTCCGGCTCATTGTTCCTGTACTTTGTTTTCGACACCAGACCGGACCCCTCTCCTGCTTGTCTCCTTTCATAATCTAGCCTAGATTTTATTATCATTGCTCACATTATCATTATGCTGGCTACTGATCCGCGCGGATGAAGCCAGATACGTTAACTTCCTTCTTCACTAGTCTCCTGCTCCCCTCGTTTAAATTCAATTATGAGGCGATAACACTAGCCATACGTAACCTTTGTAATACGGACTTTCATCTTACCCGCTAAAAGTACCACCCACAGATTAGTTTTTCAGCCCCGCTACTTTCCTTCCCTACGCTTCAACTGAGTATTAATTAATGACGTTGTTAATCTTGTCTCGTAGAAAATGTGTAAAATCTTATAACTTTTTCTCCATTCAAGTCAGCTTCATTATTCAGGCCATTTGTTTCTAGCTCGGTTGCCTTTGTTGGCGAAACTAATTTTCTCACCGAGTCCGTTCCTCTGCTCTACAATTTTATTCATCAACTTTTTTCATTTGGCAACGCTGGGTTTTAATAAATTTTTAACTATGCTTTGTTCCTCAACCTGTCGATAAAGCAGGCTATTTGTATATTTTCGTATCCGTATTCTGCGCACAAGTCTCTTGTGTATGATTGTTCCTTCGTGGTGTGAGGTTCCACTTTCGTTAAGCTACAATCCGTGAACTCAATCAATTGCAGCCAATTAGTTAGTAATTTTAGAGCTGATCAATACTAAAAGGATGGATGAATTTGATAGCATAGCTTGAAGAAGAGTGCTGGGAGTGAATTCAGCCCTTGGTGATCCATTTCTTCGTGGCACCAAAGGGTCTTGCACTGCACGCTGGTTGAAATAGGGAACAGCGTAGTGAATGAACTATGTGCATTAATTAAGAACATTATTGTTTCCGTTCCCTGTAGCAGGCCATGCAGTTCAAAAAGGCTCCAGGAGGATGGTCCAAGAGAAACCTAAGTTTGAGCTATTTTACAGCGTACAAGTGAACTTTCTCCACGGCATAGATAGGGAGTTTATTCAGTTTATCTCATTTAGGCGGTAAAGCCAACCGCTTAGGTAATTTGTCGTATACCTTTTATCGTCCAAGCCGTATACGACTACCGGTGAAGCTCTTTTAGGACGACAGTATTCCCAAACGTTCTTCTCTGGCTTCGCTCAAAGGATAGACCGATAGCGAAGTTATGCAAGATGTTATTTACTTGCTCGCTGTTGTAATCCCCTGTATACCCTACCTGTTCCATGCAGTTTCGTGGTTGAAGACTTACATACTTAAAGAATTTCCAATAAGATTAAAGAAAGACCGAGGAAGGGAAAATAAACAGGCTGCAAACACGAATAGAGTTTACCCATATTAGAAGATACGGAAAGGATATTGTGGAAAGGCTGATTCGCATGTATAAAAGGTCCTCTTGAACACGATGTAAGCATGTTTGCCTAAACTCCATGTCGCTGACAGCCATTAAAGAATCTTGGTTTCCATTGAGCAAGTCGTGGAACTTGGGTGATGAAGAAAGGGCTGAGATGGAGTGCAAGTCTGAGAGGAATTCACAAATACGCCGACACCTTGAATGCATTCAGGACCGGATTCCATGTCATTCTTACAATTTTGTCGAGGAAGCATAGGAGAAAGCCGCATTATCTGACAGATTAGAGCCAATTAGTTCAACCCAAGCTCTCAACTTTGTCTCCTACGACGACTTTCAGTGAGAGAAAACAAGAGAGGGGTAAACTAAATGAAAATTACGTCAAAAGAGTTAATTACAAATGGGCTAATGGAGCAAGTTCCCTAATGAGGCTGGGCTACCAGAATTCCAACACAAAAGATTCCAATGGGTCTCTTCAGCTCTCTTTGCCAAAGTCTTATCTTTTCGTAACAATGCAACCGAATCCCGGCAGATTCGTCCCCGTCCAACATACAGCACATTCTCCTCTGCCTTATTATTCGGTACGCAGTCTTAAATTCCGGGCTTTTCATCCACAGGAATTACCTTCTTGTGCCTCCCTGATCGGAGATTCCAAGATCTTATCCCCGATTTATGCATGCGAGAACCCAAATCCAATTTTACGTCGCCAACTCCATAAAATTCTTTGGGTTAATTCTACCTACCTTCAAGGAGTTAAGATACCAGGGAATAGTGTTAGCGAAAGTCATATGCGTACAACCAGTCCCTGAACCCATGAATCCAATCTTAAACCTACTATCCTGTCTTCTCTACCCGTTTGTATGCCAGTGTTCTGATTCTTCGTTAGTGCAGTCTCCTAATTACCAGAGACAATTCCGTCCCTCCATTGTTTTACTAGAGAACGGTTACAGCGGGTAAGGTACTCGGGCAAGGAATGTGCAGGAGCAACCTGACAGAAATACACACAGCTCATTATCTCCTCCCTCTTCTAATAACCATTTTCAAGCCTAATTTACACCTTTTGGCTTTTATTCTAAGCATTGTCTTCCGATAGAATAACAATTCCTTTGACCAG